>CALNHX010005220.1:0-111267 GCA_940337035.1 Agriotes lineatus
TAACATCCAGACGGTATAGTGATTTCTTTGTCGTCGATATCGTAATAGAATTTGTTATTGCCAGGAAAAATGTTTCGCACTGAATTGCAGGTGTGCAGACCCACGAGGCCGAGTGTGTAATTATACTCGGACGATAGTCGAATCGTCGGAAATAATGCACCTGTGGTAATTATATTACCTCTTCCCGATACTACGAACGTCTGAGACATATTTGAATGGCGCTCGCTTATGTACGGTCCTTTTATACAGAAACTTGAGGCACAGATGGCCGCAAACGTTCGTGTTATAATCTTGAATGTTTTCGTAATTGTAGTACATGTCGCAACCTCGAAGATAGCTTTGTAACTCCATAGGTGGAGGTAGATCACCGTAAGAGTCGAAATAGTGAACTCGATTTCCGTATTTCTTGTAACACACCCAATGGGTTCCATTGCCCGTTTCATTGTCCAAATTTAGAATTGCACTTTCGTTTGTCCACGGATGACCTTTTGGCAAATTATCGCGCATAAACACTCCTCTAAAGTTTTTAACATCCTTTGCGTATTTTATCAAGTCCACATCCGTCAAAGCTCTTCGAGGCAATTTTATTAGTTTTTTTGATGTGTTTTTAAAAATAGCGGGGCTCCTTTGCTGCGACTTTTATTCGTCTTAGGATTGTTGTTGTACCGTGGAGTAATAGTAGTAGTAATCTTCCCACCTTTGCTATATGGTCTCAAATAGAGTGCGCTGCCTGTTTTCCCATAGGGTTTTATGAATAATGCTCCGCCATTTTTCTTGCCCATTGCAATGGCTTCCATAGTTTTGTTATGTCGCGAACTTTCGGCGAGTCGTTTCTTCGTATCGCTAACTTGATTAATTGCTTTCACAATACCCGACACACCGCCGGCCAGACCACCTAAGGCCGACAAACCGGCAAATAATGGCACGAGAGGTAGAATACCGCCTTCCTTCGGCAAGGGAATCTGTCTAGGAATAGCGACATTCCTTTTTCCACCGACATCTTTCAAGAGTTTTCGTGCAACAACTAGTGCGCCTTGAATTACACTCTTGCTATCGAGACCACCTTTCGGAATCTTTTTATTAATTAGCTCTGTTAACTTTCTAAAGAAACCTTTGCCTGCAATACCTTTTTCTTTTGCACGTTGTCGAATCGGCTTCCTGGTCGTCGTTGTCGTCGTCGTCGTCATTTCACCACCTAGTTTTTGTTTTGCCTTCATTGCAGTTGTCACAGCCCACGCTGCCATCTTCTCACCGGTAGTAGCGTCCGTTGATTTTACTCTATTCCAGGCTGCCTCTTCCAATGTCTTATCGGCGCGATGTCTACCTTCTAGATCTTTATTTGTCGCATATGCAATATCATGCACTTTACACGCTTTATCCAGAGGATTTATACCGGGATCACCTCGTCGTAATCTTTTGGCTAAACGTGTTCCCGGACCACAATATTGATAACCACCTGGCAAGTGTAATTCTACAGGTAGGTTATTGATAAGGGTGTTGAGTAAACCATCGCCATAAACTAACATTTAGTGAGACATATCCCTCTAATCCTAGTATTTATACGCATTTTAGCCTTATCTCCCACTACCTTTGCTATCGGCACTACTAGGTACACTACTACTACCATCCCCACCAGCACATCAAAATCCGAAATAATAATAACATACAGATATAATGACACATTTATTAGATTAATAATTACATATGATTTATTACAATTTTCACATAAAATACAATCTTAGGCGATTTTAGCGCGCTCCTTATTCACATCCTCTATAAAGATGTCTTTATACAGTTGCAACATTTCCCTCATTATTAAACACTCTTGCGTGGCATCTCTTTCCAGGTATTGAGAGGCCATAAACAACGGATCGATAATGCATGTCGCTTTCATTACATTCGCCACAATTTTTATCATAGACACATAACTCTTTGATATATCTATTCTGTTGAGCACTTCTAATCGAAATGCCACTAGAGATGCCAATTCAAAAACCATTTCGAATTCTTTCGGTGTTAAAACTATACTATGCACGTCACTATCGATAAATGTTGCCAAT
The DNA here is from genome assembly GCA_940337035.1 of Agriotes lineatus. NCBI lineage: Eukaryota > Metazoa > Arthropoda > Insecta > Coleoptera > Elateridae > Agriotes > Agriotes lineatus. The sequence goes on from CALNHX010005220.1 coordinate 2,061, forward strand.
TTTTCACCGTACACATAGCGACATACCACCGACAGGTGGTCGTTTAAATGTACACTTTTCTCTGTCAGCGGGCCATCTTGCCATCCATCGAAAAATTTTCTAGCAATCAGTTCCACTTTAGACGTTTGCAAAACTTGCCAATCTTTCTCGGTGAAAATTATCTCCTCTTGACAATTGCTTCTTGCGCATCGGATTTTCACAAGTGGTAGAAACTTTTCGGCAGGACACAGTCCTACTTCTATTAGATTCGTATGAGGTTCATAACACCATGTTTGCTCCTTGACGTGCCTCTCGAGTCGATATTGACTGTTAAACAGCAGATCTCGCTGTTGATACGCACACCATAAAGGCGACACTTTTTGTATAATTTGGAAACTTTCACGAGGCTCGTAATCGATAATGTCATCACCGTTCTGCATCCCCTCGCTGTTTGGACTACGTATCCACGATGGAGTTCTTGAATTTTCATCATCTCTAGAACTTTTTTCTTCAGTCGACATATTCAACGGTGATGTTGACATGTAGTTGCCCGTCTCACTATAGAAATTATAGGTGTCCATTGCCTTTGACATGCCGTTACGAACTGATGCATTTTTAGCGCGAACTAATTATTTGTATTCCCCACATACACAGTAATGGGACTGATGCAACAGATGCCTTAAATGCACTTTCCGGATATCTTATCTTGTATGGCGAGCTACTAATAATTTAATTAATATAAAATTGTAATACTTTGCTTTTAACAGATTAAAACTAACACACATCTTTATCTAATCAGACATTAAAGGCCAGGTCAATGACTCTTTAATATGTTGTTGTTGTGATTTTTTAATCGCGCGACCTCATTCTGCTAACGGTCCGGTTCCTACGATGATAAGAGATGACCCGGTTCCCACGCTTATCAAAATTTTCCCACGCAATTCGAACACCTACAGATGACTCTTTTTAACACTTAAATGCACTTTGAACCCGTAAATGCACTTTTTAGCTTTACCTGAACCCCGTAAATGCACTTTTAAATGCGCTTTCAACCCCGTAAATGCACTTTTTACCTTTTACCTGAACCCCGTAAATGCACTTTTAAATGCGCTTTCAACCCCGTAAATGCACCTGAACCCCGTAAATGCACTTTTAAATGCACCTTTACCTTTATCTGCAACTTTTGACCCGGTTCCCACGCTTATCAGTCGACCTTGACCCGGTTCCCACGCTTATCAGTCGACACTTCCGGTTCCCACGATGATAAGAGTCGACCTTGACCCGGTTCCCACGCTTATCAGTCGACCTTGACCCGGTTCCCACGCTTATCAGGCGACAATGATAAGAGACGACCTTGACCCAGTTCCCACGATGATAAGAGATGACCTAGTTCCCACGCTCAAGTGCCGCCATACCTACTTGCGTTATATTAAACAAAGCTGGAGTTAATAAATAAGTTTAATAAGATTCACTTAGTCATTCTCAAAACCATTTATGCATATGACCTACCGCTACAATTATTTCGACAGGTACCAATTTGTTAAAAATATTTGTTTTTCGCAAGATGCCATCATCCGACGTAAAATCAAATTGTCTCCCAAAAATATTAACATTACAGATGTAAAAAACACCTGTTTTACGCGCCTTCATACGTAAATAACTATTATAGGTTTCACGATATTAAGCCTTTGTTTACATATACAAAAGTAGGCTGGTAACTAGATCATAACGTATGTGTAGGGTTAAAGAATATTACCCTACATGGCAACCATAACCATATAGCAACCGATAAACTATTGAACAAATCACGGATGTTATGAATCATAACTGCCTTAGAAGTTTTAAAATCCTCGCTCTACGAACTCGGATTTCAAAACATCTGCGGCAGTTATGATACTCATAACATTCCTAGATATGTTAATAGCTATTAACCAATTGGATATGCCAACACAATGTAGAGGTTGGTTCATATTAATAAAGGTTCTGGAAGTGACTAAGTGAATCCTAGTAAACCTGTTTATGATAACCCCAAAATTTGAGGCAGAATGGACAACTGAAAGTTGTAAAGCAGCTCTAAATGTACCACCGTCACTTTGTTTCTCGTACGCAATCACAGTGAGTAACGCAACTAAGAAAATATGTTTGTAGATATAACACATCTTTCCATTGTGACTAGGGTTATTAATAAAAACCCAGTTCGGGCGAAGAAAGAACTTTATTAGAATCAGTATTCAAATGTAGTACAAACTTCATCATTTTCTAATGAAGTAGTCTATGACAAAATTATGACGATGGAGAAAATACAGAAAATGCAAAAAGAGATTTAGGCGCTGACGCTGAAAATTTAGATATTTGCGAATCATTGACAAAATACGATTTATTTTTTCTCTCATAATATTCGTCACCATCATCATCGGCGTCCTTGATATAGAATTTTATATAGAAAACCGAATACAGAACCCATGGTATTCTATTATTTATCTCAGTTTTATCACTAGTCCTTCTACACTGATCGGGTTTTTGTAACAGTTCGAAACGTAATCGAATGTATCAAGTTAGATTCGTAGATAACTCGGGAACCGCTTTGTAAGCCTCTTTACACACATAATGAAATTCACACAAAGCAGCCCTGTGGATTATTGGGGCAAATGTGATATTTGTGGTTGTAAGATTTTTGTTCATTTATTTAACATATTACACCACTTTGTTGCGGCAGAACACAAATAGTCTTCACTGTTTGACATTTTTAAGCAACTGGAAATCATTGTAGAGAAGCGTCCTATAATGGGCCGGTTCGGGTCACCTTCTAAAGCTAATAATAATTCAGGTAGTTGACCATTATTCTGCTAGGTACAAAACTAAACTGGATCTCTTATATTGTAATAATTAAGCTACAACGTATTAGGCATTTATAACCTACAAAGTTTCGCCCGTTAAATTGTGCGGGCATCCCAGCTGATTGCAAGCATTGCATATCAATAAAAATGCAAGCTGTACGCATCTGGATAGACCCGCCGAGAGACAGGCGCATACCAACAATCAAGAGGTGCGTTACGTACAAAGACCAAGAGACGCGACGTCAAGTGTTGAAAAGTGCCATTGAAAGTTCTGCGTGGCTCTGCGTTAACCGCAGTCTACGCCTAGTGAATGTTGAGCTAAAATACAGTTTTCGAGAGTAGATAACAATCTTGGAAGCAACCCCGAGGTGCCGACCAGTCGACACAATACGAAGCTAAGATGCCGGCTTCAAAAGGGCCCAGGGAGCTGATCCCTTTCCCACCTTGCAGAAACATAAAGGCAAGTTTAGCTTCAATGATTAACCACTACAATTGAATGTACGATCCAGGAAAACTGTACAAATCAGAAGCGAAATCAGCAAATTACGCCGGATTGCAACACTCTTAGGGTATGTCACACGCTGACACAGCTCGTCGGCTTGAATTTAAGGGCGAAGACAGAGGCGGCTTCAGTGGAATTGTGAGTGAGAGTAACTATTAACGCGCAGTTTGCTTTTTTGAGTTAGCGTCAGCCGTTAATAGTTGACGCTTGCATTTAAGACGTGTACCAAAGCTAGTAGAGATCAACACGCTAAGCTGTTTTTATGTTAATGTAAATCCTCTTCTAAATTATATGTGTGTTCATGTAAACTATTCGGTTTCTATTTCTGGCAGGATTTGCATATATAATTACGGCATAATAGGTGACAACGAGCAGGCCACCAAGAGCAATATTGACAAAACCGTAGCTACATTGAGGTAAGAGCGGGTCTTGTACTCCTACGACTGAGTTAACTAGCATACAAACGGCATTATAAATTCATAGTACAGCAGAGTATAGGGCACGGGAAAAAACGACCTTACAGTCTATATACCTGTAAACGCTGCTACGAGGGGTCGTTTTTATATTCCCGGAATAATTACTTTGTAATATGGTTGCAACTTTTATATTTAACTTTTTAAAATCAGCTATGCCTTGAAACATCATATAACAATTAAGAAGACAATTGCCAAATGTATAGCTTAGATCTCTTGTGGTTTTTAAAAACGTGTCAAGCTAAGAGGTCAAAATGAATAAAGTTGAGTATCGGTCGGTTATAAAAATCCTCACCAAACACGAAAAAGTCCTCAAATAAAAGTTGAAGAAATGAGAACTGTGTATGGTGGCCTGCGTTCTTCTAAATCAACCATTTATAAATGGTCCAAATTGCTTATATGGGGCCAAGAATTATTAGAAGACGATCCATGATCCGGCCCTCCCACTGAAACGATAACCGCAGAAGTTGTGAATAAAGTTAAGTATTTAGTGTTAGAAGACGCCAGACTAAAGGAGATGCAGTTAGCAGCATTAACTGGTATATCAGAAACTTCCATTTTTTGGACCTGCATAATTATTTGAGCATGTCAAAAGTAAGTGCAAGATGGGTTCTTGCTTATTCAGTAGTTTCCGAAAGTATTTTTCCCATATTTCCTTAATTTTATCAGGTGAGTGTTCGATATTTCCTTCTTCTTTTTTATTCTCGTATTTTTCTATATGGTGTCTTTGTATAGTTGCTTCTGCTATTGTTTTCTATTTCTTCCATTTTTTCTTTTAGCCACAATTTCTTCTATTTATATATCTTGTTTGCTTCCTTTCCGTATTTTTTGTAGCTTTTTAGATCCTCTGGTTTCACGATTCTTATCCATTTTATTCTTGCTTTTCTTTCGAGTTTATTTATGTCTTCACATTCGCTATCGGACCATTCGCTCCAAGTTTCCTTTTCTGTATATCCTATTATCCTTTGTGCGCTTGTTGTTGCACTTTTACAAATGTACCCCATCGTTGATCTATGCTTGTTATTATTTTTCTAGTACTTTATGTACTTCCATTGTATATCTCTCACGTAGTCTTTCATTGTTTAGATTTTCTACATTTAGTTTTTTGCATTTCTTCCCGTCATTTCTGCTTCTTGTTTTTTTGCTCTTCGTTATTACTAGGTAGTGGTCAGTGTTTGCATCCGCGCTCCTGTAAGATCGTATGTCGCTTACGCACGTGATCTATTTGATTTCCGTCATCGATATTTTCACCTGGCCATCTCCATGCAATTTTCTGTATTTTCTTGTGTTTGAATTTTGTGCTACTTATTATAAGGTCCAGTGATGTTGCTAGGTTACACAGTCTACTCCCCTTGTCGTTAGTAAATTCATGAATTGTCTTCTTCCCAGCTACGCTGTTTGTGTAGTCTTTTTTCCCAATTTGAACATTAAAATCTCCCAGTAGTAAACATATAACATTCAGTATAGAATCTTTCAATACCCTAAAACAAAAAAAGTAAATAGTATATATTCTTAGGGTTGTCCGCGTTTACAATGATGATTGTAATCATAGAAACAATCTCACAAGCAAATTATCTTTAATTCATATGAGCCTGATGGTATCAATTTAAAAAATAAAGGTACAGGTACAAGCATAAGCAGACAAACCAAAGAAATTTTTTACCGTTATTAATATAACTGATATAAGTGCAAAAAATAAACCTTAGATACTTCCTAAATCAGTAATCATTAAATTTCTGTGTTAATAATTATTTACAATCACAAAACAATCTCACAAACAAATAATCTTTACTTCTAATAAGCCAGATGTTACTAATCAAAAAGTAAGCTACAAACATAAGCAAACAAACCAAAATAACATTTTAGCGTTATTGATACAACTGACACAAATACCAAAAACTAAACCTTACACCTTTCCTTAATGATTACTCTTAAGCAATATTAAATGTATGCAATAACAATTATTCTTAGCAAACAAATCTTACAATACTTGTATTAACTAAGATCATAGGCAAGTCACTAATTGAATCTGAGAAAGTTATCAGAACTGTATAGCAAATACTATTACCATTATCCAGGTCATCAAAAGATTTTACTACATGTTTTACAAGTTCTTGTTTATAAAGATTATTCCCTAATTTTTCTTTTAAATTGCTTTTACCGTTTCCAACTTATGAACGTTTTTATTGTTTTTTTGTAGATAGCAAACTTTTCCTTCAAATATCACATTTCCCCCATTTTTTATCATTTTTATTATTATTAAATACTTACCCTGATCCGATCGATGTGTTACTATTTTTGAACATATCAATGCTCGAATCACCTAAATAAAATATTTTTGGGGAAGTTACAAACGTGCTATTTTTGAACTCTTTCCCTTTCCATTGGAAATAAGAGCTTCAAGTAAAACAAGGAAGAATATATCATAATTGGAAATGCGAACGCTGAATTCAAATTATAAACCAGGTAAACAAAATAATTTTTCCAAAACTTTATTGAAACCGGTCCACAGTTTAGAGGTGGTTATGTTTAAAAGATGCCAGCACTGTTCAAGATAACATTTTAAAAAGAATACTTCCTTATTAGATAGGATATATTAACGCAGAATTACAATTCACGATCTATTCATTATAATGAATGACATTGAAAGTAATCCAATATTACTAATATCAGGCGTAGGCTTTTCGTTAGCGACTTATACACTGAAGTTTTTAGAAACCTTGGAAGGTTATTTTAGACAGCCTTTAACCTAATGTGGCATCGACCTCCCCTTCTAGTGAAGTTATATAACTATCACAGGTGCCTCTTTTGTTAAACTGAAAAATAAACAAATATAATTATTAATGTAAGTTGTTGGAAGATCACTATGGTAAAACGAGAAACCATTCAATCTTATTTTTGCTATAATTGTTACTACTAAATTACCATTAAGTTTAATATAACAGTGCAATTTCAGCACTGTACGTTTTATTTTACACAGTAATTATTAATACACTATCAGTTTTAAGCAACGTTTGTCGCTATAATCAGTGTTAGAATCTTTAATTTATCATCTGTTGCCTTCACTTACTGCCAAAAGTGTATAATAATGATACATTCATATTTTCAGAACAGTACTTCTAAGGTGAAGGCAAAGCGTGGCATTCTTTAAGAATAGCGTTTAGAACTAGGAAGCGAAAGTATTGAACTACGTAATTGTCTTATAATATTTCAATGTATAAAACAAAGATACTTTGGTGATGTGGTTCCAAAATGTATGCATTGTAACTTTAAATAAAGGAAAACATTTTCACGTCTTAAAGACTGAGTTGAAAAGGCCACAGAAAATTTTATTTATCCGTTTTAATTCCATTAGAACGCACCTTCGGTCAATCTTATTAAAGCAGCGTACCCTAGTATAAATATTTTACAAATTAAATAAATAATGTGATAAGAATTTTTTAATAAATCGATTAAATATAAATACTTTGAAATTTTTCAAGCAATTTTATAAAATGTGAAAATTGAATATTCATTGATTCGAGAAAACTTATCATAGTGAAAATACTTTAATGTTTAGTAAAGTAAAGTTTTTTTCTAGAAATGGCAACAATGTTTTGCCAATTCAGCCCTGATTTGATCCCTTTTTTTAAAGGTATCGGCAAAAAATCCATATACTTCTGGTCCAAATTGTTTGGTTCTTGTTTCATGCAAATAGATAAAATAATACATTTTCAACATTTATTAGCCTTGCAACATTTAGTTTTTGTTGATAGAAAAAAACGGACCTTAGTGGGGGAAATATGTGATAATTCAAATAGTTCGGCATAATTCAATTATAAAAGATACAAATAAGTACTTAATACAGGTAGCACACTTACTGCTGTTAATTATGTATCGGATTCTCCAGATCCCTAAAAAAAGAATTACTTCGTCTGATTCATTATCTGATGGCGGAATATAAGTCAAGTCGTATCATTACCACTATTACTGGCAATAGAAGACTCGTGAGTTTCCCTTTCATTATACTGCTTAAGTACTTAAAAAAAATTAATTAATAGTTTCCAAAACGTCTCACATATTAGAATTGATTTGAAAAAAAACAATCAAACAAGTCAAGTATCTATATATTAGTTCTGTCAAAAACAAGTTTACCTGCAAGAGCATTCCTTATACAGGGTGTTTCGGGAGGAAATGGAAATATTTGAAGGACATGTCTAGGGAGCCAAAATAAGCTCATATGTTGAAGTCCGATCTTTATTTGTTTCAGAGATACTTTAATTAATTGTAATTTAAAAACCAAAGAAAATTTCATTACAAAACTAACAAAACAAAATAAAAAAATACACGAATTGCATTAATCTCCTTAGCATAGAATTTCGGCTTAGACCGCGTAGTATTTGTATATGAACACCCAGCATTTTCTGGCTTAATGTGCCTTGCACCTTGTAAAGTCGAGAAAAAACCCGCTCGATGGCCATGCTTTTTGGTGGCTCGTGTTGTTTGAGTATCTTGAGAACGAGGATACTTAGGCAGATTTGGCCGTTTTGCTGTTTGTGCATCCATATTCACTAACGTTTCGCAAGACCTTGCAGCTTGCATCTTCAGAGTGAAAGTCGCACTAAGAACCGAAGGTCGGTGTGGAGCTATTTATAGTCCTCTGTGCCAGGCGCGCGGAGTGGCGTAACGCTGGCGCTGGTTGGTCGTCCGAGTGCAACGTAATCCGTGGGGCGTGGCCGTATGACGCAGAGTGGTTGTAACGCTTTAGATCGTGTATCACAGGGGTCCACGTTTTACTAAGCTTAAAGCCATCTTCCCTGTTGATATTATTTGGATGTTTTTCTATTTCTATGGCTTCACGTATCACTCGCGGGAAGTAATGAGGTATTCTGGCAAGTACTCTGGCATGCTCAAATTCTAAAGTGTGCCCATTTGTAAACGTATGCTCAGCTACGGCCACGCCCCACGGATTACGTTGCACTCGGACGACCAACCAGCGCCAGCGTTACGCCACTCCGCGCGCCTGGCACAGAGGACTATAAATAGCTCCACATCGACCTTCGGTTCTTTACCGAGCTGCGTGGCTTAGTGCGTAGCACATCCACTTAGCATTCGGGAGGTCGTGGGTTCGATTCCTGCGGCCGCCTGCCTTGATTCAGGTTTTTAGGTGGTTTTCCTGAGTCAACAGAGTACCTTCTCTGAGGCGAATGCCGGGGCAGTATTTCTCCACCTTTCCTGACCTTTCTTCCAGTCTCCACCCCTCCTTTCTCTCACCCATCCCGAGTTTCCCGTTCTTGGCTGAAGAGGGACGGAAGGTCCCTATAGCAGCCCGCCCCCAGTTGGGGGAATTGAAATAACATTTACCTTTGTCCTTTTCCTTTGTCCTTCGGTTCTTAGTGCGACTTTCACTCTGATGATGCAAGCTGCAAGGTCTTGCGAAACGTTAGTGAATATGGATGCACAAACAGCAAAACGGCCAAATCTGCCTAAGTATCCTCGTTCTCAAGATACTCAAACAACACGAGCCACCAAAGAGCATGGCCATCGAGCGGGTTTTTGCTCGACTTCACAAGGTGCAAGGCACATTAAGCCAGAAAATGCTGGGTGTTCATATACAAATACTACGCGGTCTAAGCCGAAATTCTATGCTAAGGAGAATAATTCGAGTAACCGCGAAAGCCTCAAACAATACAGAATTGCATTAATTCACAACAAATTTTCGATACACATATTTGCACGTTTATAAATTGAACTAGTAGTGAGTTTTAGTGAACGCTGCAGCATTAAGAATCTGTCTTAAAAACTGACAGTTGTGCTAGTTTTATAATATTGTCAAAATGCCTCACAAATTCAGTCATAAAGAATATAGAGATATCATGTTTGTTTATGGTTTCTGTAATTGTAGTACTGTTCGTGCAGTAGATGAGTATCGACGTCGTTTTCCGAATCGGAGAATTCCTAACAGACAAGTGTTTCAAACTGTTTTTACACGTGCTGGCAAAACTGGGATATTTCCTTTTTTCTTTAGTTTTTAAACTACAATTAACCAAAGTATCTCTGAAACAAATCAAAATCGGACTTATTTTGCTTATTTTGGCTTCCTAGACAAGCCCTTGAAATATTTCCATTTCCCCCCGAAACATCCTGTATATTAAAAACAGTTACTTGTTTTTTTATTAATCACCTCTTACTAGAAGAAGATAAGTTTAAATGTGTGTTGAAAATTAAAATATTTAAAAGAATCCAGGTTATGTGAAAATAAGCGATTAGAATAATTTTTTCGTAGAGACCTTTTCTTTTCCAAAGTGCGGAAAAGTATAGGAATCGGTCGAAAAATTGAAAACACCAAAATCGGTTTTTTTTTTGTTGTCTTGGGTATAGCCGTGCACAAACAAGTTGTTTTTGAGAGTCTGTCCGGGTTTATGCATTTCTGTTTTGGAAAATTTTAAACGATTTCAGTAACCTGACGAATCTGTCAATCAATTTCAACCACACTAGTCAGAAATACCGGTACCTGAACACCTATTTGGAAAAAAATGTACTTTTGTATGACTGTCATACCGAGTTTTCAGCCAAAACTAATGAAATAGTATATTTTAGATAGAAGATGAACTATACGAAATTTCGGCAAAGTCGGTCGAAAAATAACTGTGCAGGAAGTACCATGTACAGCAAAGTTCTGGTTGTGCTGCAACAGCAATTTAAAGCGGGTAATTCCCGGAATAATGCTGACTAAGGTAAGATAACGCAGTCAAGTTGACAAGGTCGTGAAGCCGATAAACAAAACTAAGTAGACAGAACAAGCGCGGCTAAACAGAGGACTAGGTTTTAGTCTTACGCAGGGGCGGACTGGCTGGGGGGCAGGGAGGCAAAGTCCCCCCGGGCCCTCATTCCCCACGAATGCGGGCCTCTGCTCACCCCCATTTTAAAAATCTAGGTACATACATACTTTAGAAAAAATATTGTGAAGAAAATATCCATGTATTGTGTCAAGTATTTGTAGTGGTAAAATTAATAGGAGGAATACTAAAAATGTATTTAGCTTACTAAGTCGATTAGCGACAGTTTCCGGCTAATCTTAAAGTGGATGGATATTTGGTGAACATGAGCTACCTACTGTTCATGTTCCCACGTCAAAATAAAAGAAAAATAAAAAACATTGACAAACTGGGTTGTGGGCTCAGGAAAATCCTTAAGCGGAGTTTTGCAGGTGATAATTGTCTACATCCTGCAGTATTGTTTGCATTTGAGAAAATAATGGAAAGTAAACTTGATTAAAAAAAAACTAATTCTGAAGCTGAAGCAAATGTAGTTTTGATTTTTTTTAAAATTTGGTCCTACTCGTAGACTACAATATGCTGAGTCTGTAGCATTTGCAAATTTATTTTTAAAGAACGAATAGGTATTATTGCTTAGCCGCACACAGGTTTCTTGTGAAAGGGCGCTAAATATATTTAAAATAAGCACATCGCGATTATGGGTAAGTGTTTTTTAAAAACTTATTAGAAGCCTTTATGATTATGAGTGTTGATAAAGATGTCTTCGAGTCTCTCGATTTTTATCACATTTTTTAAAAAAAATTGAATGATTATCCCTACTTTTCGCCAATATTCTAACCTGCAAACTTGGTATTGAAATGGCAAATACATTTTTACTTGCCTCGTCTGAAAGACGAAGGTACTACTGCAATTGTAAAAAAATCACATTCGGAGATTTTTTAGATCTTCATATTTCAGGGTTTCTATATGACGAAAAACATGTTTTCTCAATTCCATATGTCTGTCTGTCAGTACGTCTGTTTAGCCGTCTGTCTGTCCGCCTGTTGGCGGCATTGTTCAAAAACCATTTTTTGGAAGAAGACGATACTAAATATTTGTCATACGAGTTATATGCGTATCGGACTCAAGACCCAATATATTTTCGGTCAAATATATACAGGGTAAGCACCTTAAAAAATAAAATGTTGCCTATTTTTGCTTTAACGAAGGAATAGATAAAATTAATAATTTGCACATAGCTTAAATTTTTATCCGTAATGGAAATGGAACCCAAAAGCTTGCGTAAATATCGTAAAATGTATAGATATGCAGAGATCGATGCATCCCTTATATTTTATTTTTATTTATTTATTTACACTAATAAAACGGGGCATGCCCAATTACATTATTGGCGGTTCATGCCTCTTACCGTATAGACTAGTATAATATAAAAAATAAAAAGTACAAACTAATAACTAAAAATTTAAATTTAGAAGCTAATAATACCTAATTACAAATTAAAAACTAAACATTCCTACTACTGGTTCAGGTTTCATAGAAATGGCTGCAATCAAACTTTATTATAATAATACATATTAACTTTTTTTCTAGAGAATGTAGGCTTTATGTTAAATAGATTGTTTTCTGAATGGTGAACATATGCATTGGTGGTTATAATTATTCTTATCATAGGCGAGTGAAGTCTGTAATTCCTTCGATATGCAGGTACATGGAATATATTTTTTGGTCTAGTTCTATGTGCCGGTATATAAAGTCTGACAATAGATAACAAATTCGGACAGTGAAGTCTGTTGTTTAACAATTTATTTAGAAAACAAACGTCAGCCACTTCTCTTCTGTATTTTAAGTATAGATGCAGAAGTAAGTAAATGTAACTCGCACGAGGGAAGTTCCGTGTAAGCCCCTTTACAGATTTGTACTAACTACTTTCTGCACTTTCATTAATAATAGGTAAGTATCCAGGTTTTTACGAACGGGCAGGGGCCTTTTAAGGCTGAAGTCCCCCCAGGCCTTTCCCTTGCCAGTCCGCCCCTGGTCTTACGTGAAGTTAACTGGTGCTGCTAAAAGGTTTTTTACAGTACACACAAATCTTAAACTGCAGCTAACCTAAATTTATACTTTTGTACAAAAAACGTTTTGGACAAATTTCCCAGTTAGGCTTTGAAATTTCAAACACAATGAGTGTTAGAGTGAGACAAAACAGTGTTCGGGTCTCCGACGAGACTAAAACCTAGTGCTCTATTTAGCCGCTCCAGACAGAACCCGCTGGACAATGTAAACTGAAACAGATACTCTAGCTGAACTGCGAATGTGTGAACAATCAGTAAAGGTAATGTAATAGCAAAACATACACTTTGTAGTGGTTACACTAGAAATGTTCTTCCTATAATATACCTATATATAATTGAAGTTTTATCCACACTTATGAACCGTCTAAAGTACCACTTTATCCACTAGTGGAATAATGAAATTACTTTACTCCACTAGTGGGATAAAACCATGTCACTTACTACTGCATTGTTGGTAGCACTGTCAAGCTATGCCAAATTCGAGGTTAAGTTTTTCGTCAATCTGTGTCAAATAACAAACAAAACTTAACTTATTAACCTCTCGAATTTGACATAGACTGACATACACTTGATTACTGCCAAACGTATAACATTTGATCTTTCGGTACTTTCCAAATTGTTACTATGACTTTTCATGGCTGTCAATACAAAACGTATGTTTTTTTAGATATTTATTGAGTTGTTGGATAAAACGTTGTATTGCATTCGTGTTTAGTTGCGTTTTATCCACTAAAGAAAATTAAACGCTCGAACTGCGTTCTCGCGTTTAAATATTCTTGAGTGGATAAAACGCCATCTAAAACACTTATATACAATAAATAACTATTAAACAAGTTGCAAATACATTGTTATAAAAGCGAGCGTATGACAATCATATAAGGAAATTATATTGTACTTCATTATTGTTCTACTATGTTTAAAGAAGTAACTGAATCAAGACTAATGTGAGCGTTTAATTTTCTTTAGTGGATAAAACGCCATCTAAAACACTTATATACAATAAATAACTATTAAACAAGTTGCAAATACATTGTTATAAAAGCGAGCGTATGACAATCATATAAGGAAATTATATTGTACTTCATTATTGTTCTACTATGTTTAAAGAAGTAACTGAATCAAGACTAATGTATAGTTTTGTTACGATCACAATTATTCTTACTCGTTTTATGACTAACTTACCTTTCACGGCTAATTGCAAAATTCTCTTAGCTCCTCCACTCATTATTCTTGCACTTAATTCAACTGTCGAACTGCGAATGTGAGACTGTTCTATAAACTGAGTCATTTGAGCACGTTTCGGGTTTTTGCGACCTTGTCGTATTAGTGGGTTCCATTAAATGCAGGGAGTATCGTGATGCCACATCGTCGACATATCATCATGTATATTGTTTCTCATATATACGTACTGGTCATGTATGTTCATGCCAAAAAACTGTAAATCTGGCACCTTTCCAAATGTCTAATTAAATGATTATATGGCAAAATTAAAGTGGCACCCAACCCTGGGTGTCACATTGTAAAATTGGGTGCCATCTCTACTGGGATTATACAAATTGGGTGTCAAAATAACAACGTTTATATCTATTATATATTGAGATGGTTTTAAGCTCATAATTTAGCTCTGTATGCAGTGCGAAATACTTAACAAACTCAATTAAAGCACAGAGTTAAAATATTTGATGTAATTGCAGTTTAAACAGGAATCTAAATTATTAAAATGCCTTGGTAATGAGATGCAAGGAGCATTAATTAGAGGCATAGAGGCAAGCATAAGCAAGGCAGATTTCAGAAGGTTTGAATTTGAGACTTCAGTAAAATAATATAATTAATATAAGTTTGTGCATTTTTAAAACCAGACAAAATCAATATAAATGTCACAAAAGGTTTGTTATGTGCATACTGAATGAGCGTAGAATTATTAATAAAAGTACAGGCCAGTGAAAAGCAAGCAAGCAAGCTGAAAGGTAGTTGAAATCCAAGGAGGCTAAAATGAAAATTGCAAAGAGCAATAGAAAATGAAGGCAACTGAATAGAAGAAAAACCAGTGACGTGTAAAAAAGAACTCAATACCAGTGCATTAAATAAAAACTAAGTGCTAAAACAGAATTAAAAATCACGTTTTTGTGTAACGAAAAAGAACAATATTAGTTATATCGAATAAAGACATTTTTTTAGATTTAAGCAAATGTTAATAGTAAGAATTATGTTATCAAACTTTATTCCATTAATGTAAATTTGTTTTAAAAATTAATTTCTATTTTACAATACCAGATCGCGGTAACATAGTAACGCGATGCATTTTTGTTGATAATGAGAGAACAATTGAAATAAATTAATGAAGCTTGGGGCTAAAATTGTGTTCCACAAAATTAATGTTTTGACGTAATAAAAAAGTTTTTACCAATAAAAAAAGATGTTCCATCTTACTGTCCAAGTGCCCAGCCAGCTGTTGGAACGTTTGTAGCAAGTTCCGCAGCAAAAACAACGGACAACGGCAGCCGAGCACCTGAGATCTTCGACCATCGATTCCGGCCCAATTAAGCTGAGGAACCCAGAGATTTGCACTACAACAGCTCAGAGGAGAGGGGTTTGCAAGGGCATCCTGAACGAGATTTGCTGCCAAAGAAGCTACTCCGAGACCGAAAAACGAACAGCGTCACCTGCGACCATCTCCGAGCCAAGTTCGGCTGGTTTTACAAGATAAGATAGTGGCAATTTATTTGAGTGTCGGGGTCCCAGAAAGCTGATAAACTTGAAGATTAAACCCTTTGGAAGAAGTTCAACGTATTTCGAAGCGTCCAGCTACGCCGCAATCTTCATAATCTGCAAGGAGTCCTTATAATCTGCGATTTTGGTAGAATTTTCAAGCGATCAGAAATCAATTTACCTGACGTCTCCTTGTTGAATTTCACTATTTAAATCGTAAAATTAACGCTGTTTGCACTGACGAAATGTCTGTGTTCGAACGTCAATTTATGAGGTTAGGAATAATACGTACTAGAATCGAGCATATGAACTACATCGAGTCAAATTTTCTAAAACTAATTTTAAAATAAACTCGAATTCTAAATCCACCTGAGAAAAGCAGTTTTGTGTTCTGCCGGAGCTAGCATAAAATTATATTATTGCAGTTCAATAAAATATAAACAATCTGGTGTGATACACGCACACAACTTTCTTTTACAGTGATCTTATAATTAGCCAAAAATTAGATTTTAAATTTTTAAGCATTTATCAAAAATTTTCAAAAATTACAAATTTTACAAAAACGGTACAAAATAGAGTCTTAGTTCAAGAGACAAATTTTCTCTAGAATTTTTAAGCTGAATTCAAAAATGTAATAATATACCGGGTGTTCTATTTAAAATAGGAGTTAATAAAAAAAAATTAAAAAAACAAAAGAAACCCATTTTAGAAGTATTCAACTGGATAATCACCTATCTCACATCAATACACATTAAAAATGTAAAGTTTTATAAAAAATCGTTAAAGCCGTTTTTGAAAAAATCGAAAAAAACTGAAAAATCATAAGAGTAAACACCTACTTCCGGTTATGCGATGTTCTTCAAAAGCTTACTGTCGCATCTACACAGTACACAAAACTTATATATAAAGTTTCAACGCCATACCTCTTTCCGGTTTTGAGATATTCTGTTCACAGACAAACACACAGACACACAGACAGACAGACAGACCAATGAAAAACAAATATGTTTTTTGGGATCAGGGGACTCTAAAACGTGAAGATCTGTTGAAAACTCAATTTCGAATTTTTGGAGTGAATCCAATACTTCCTTTATTGTAAAAGGAAGTAAAAAGGTCTTAACCATTTCATTTAAACAGTAACAAATACATTTCATTTTAACTAGCCTTAAATCACTGACAGGCAAAGTTAGCACAATATACATATACCCTTAGAATTGTGGCGATTTGCCCTAATTATTATTTTCTAATTAAAAAAGCACGAGATGGAGACCGTGGGGTGAAAGACGAAGCGTTGGAAGAGCACAACAACGTTGGTATGACGACCTAAAAAGAACAGCTGGTCTAAACTGATACCAAGTAGCGCAGAATAGAAACACTTAAAATAATATGAGAGAGGCCTATATCAATCTGATAGAAAACGGCTAACAAAGAAAGAAGAAGAAAGAGAATTAAAAAAGCCTATATAAGTTAAGGCGGTCATTACAATATATACGAATCTGCATTCGGGGTGAATTATAGAAACAATTGTATTTCCTGTGTTTGTTGAGTTAGAGCATTCTTTTTTGGCATATAGATGTATTTTAAAATCTTTAGAAAGCTGTTTAAGGGGTATTTTAACATTTCACCTCTAAAGCGGTAAACGGGGAAAAATTTAAAAGCGATAGGGGTTTTAAATTATTACTCTCCTTTTCGCTGTGGGTTCATTTCAGGATAAAGTGTGCTGAAAGATTTTTTCGCAATTCCACCCTAAGGGGGTGAAAAGAGGTAAACTGTGTTTTCACGAATTCCTCAATATCTGCTAGACCCGATAAGATACCGACTTGATGTTTGTTTGCATAAGTATCCATAGGTGTCTAAAAACACATTTTAGGATTTTGCCTTAATCAATCCTTAATGGTACGAATCTGTATTCGAGGTAAATTATAGAACCCGTGTATCTCCTGTGTTTGTAAAGGGTAAAAAGGGTAAACTAAAAAGGGATAGCAAATCAAAATTATTAATATTTTTTTCGCTGTAGATCCATTTCAGAATTAACTGGGGCAAAAAGGATTTTTTGAAAGGTTTAAGGGTTTTTAAAAATATTACCCCTAAAGGGGAAAAAAGAGGGGAAAATATTTTTCGATATTCCATCCACAAAGGGTCGAAAGGGGTATTCTGCTATAATCTATATATATAAAGGATAAAGCAACAACTCAACAACGCAGAGCCGTAGTAATCCTTGATACCAGAAACTTGAAAATTGGCAAGAAGAGTACTTTAGTTACGTAGGAAAGTGCTAGAAAGGGAGTTTTCGAAATTCCACCCCTAAAGAGAAGAAAAGAGGTAAAATATCTTTTCACGAATTCCTCAATATCTCTAAGACCCGATCGAATATGGATTTGGTTTTTACATAGAAAGGTTACCTATACTAGTTCCTAAAAAAGTAATTGAAAATTGTGCGCGGATCAACTCCTAAAGGTGCGAATTTTGATTCAGGAGTGAATTATAGAACCTTTCGTATCTCCTGTGCTTATTGAATCAGACCATAGTTTTTGGGTCTACATGTGCTTTTTTAAGATCTTTAGAAAGTGGTTTGTAGTTTTTTTTCTAAATTTTATTCCTACAGGAGTGAAAATGGGGTAAAAGTAAAAAGGAGCTAAAAAGAAGTTAAAGGCACTGATTTTTTTCGCCGAGAGTCCATTTTAGAATAAAATAGGGGGATTACGGAATTTCACCCCCAAGTGGTGGAAATAGGTAAAGTTCGGGCACTTCATTCCATGTAGAAACATAGCCTGAAACAAGGCGAGTCAGGGTCCTTGAAATATTTCTTTCCGAATCCCAGTCATCTGGTACACCGTTATCGGCGTACTGGGTGCTGTGGTTAGCATCACGCCTTCGACGACTGGCTTACTTTCCCTACTTCCACAGCTGTGGTTTTGGTACCCAATTTTTAAAGCGGCTGGGTGGGCCGCCCGCCAGTGGCCAGATGTCAGAATTGAACCCCGTACTGTGGCACCGCAGCCCTAACCGCTCGGCCACGCTGGCGCTGGTGGAAATAGGTATCTTACCATAATTTATGGCTACAACATTTAATAAGTACCTACATACATATTTTTTATTTTATTCTCATTGTTATAGTAAAACTATAGTTTTATCAATCTATGCAATAAGACAATTACATACACATTTCCAGGTGGTACGTGAAGCGTAACAGAGTCATGGAGAACTTTCTTTGGAAAAACATTGTTTTGCAGCGTTGTTAATTTAGCGTATTGGGTGAGGACGGAGGGGGCACTCTAGAATTAATTTCAGATTTAGAATAAAGAACATACATTTGTAGTCAGTACGAAGAACGGGTATCTTCCTAGTAGTAAATAAATGAGCTTAAACTATTCTTCTTAGTAGTTACTACGCGGTCTAAACCGAAATTCTATGTTAAGAAGAATAATTGGAGTAACCGCGAAAGCCTCAAACAGTATATGAGCTTATATTTTATAAATGCGCATAAAAAAGAAAAATTATTAGTCAAGTATTAGAGCTTTATATTATACTTAGTAAAACAATAAATTAGGATAATCATTTGTACATTTTTCAATTATTAGGCTTCCATATACCATACCTCTGTCCGTTTGTGGCGTGATTCAACTTGGAAACTATAAATACTATCAAGTATCAAGACCTCCAAGTTGATATTTTAATCTATGTAAATTTTATGACAATGGTCATTTTCGCTACAGAATGACACACGTTCAAAGTTTTATATTTTAACTATTTATACATGACGTTACTTTGCAAAATTTAGCAACAAGCTATACTCAAGCAGCTTTATAAACCTACCCATTTGTAAAGATATCAGGAGATAAGTATTTGTTTTTGTTTAAAAGAGGGTTCGGCTTAGACCGCGTAGTCTTTGTATATGAAACCCCAGCATTTTCTGGCTTATTGTCTCTTGCACCTTGTGAGCTCAAGCAAGGATCCACGTGATGACCATGCTCTTTGGTGGCTCGTGTTGTTTGGGTACCTTGAGAACGAGGATAGGTAAGCAAATTTGGCCTTGTTGATCTTTGTGCACCCATATAGTGCGACTTTCACTCTGATGATGCAAGCTGCAATGTCTTGCGAAACGTTAGTCACTATAGGGACACACACAGCAACAAAACCAAATCTACCTAAGTATCCTCGTTCTCAAGGTACTCAAACAACACGAGCCACGAAAGATCATGGCCATCGCGTGGATCCTTGCTCGAGTTCACAAGGTGCAAGGCACAATAAGACAGAAAATGCTAGGCGTTAATCTACAAAGACTACGTGGTCTAAGCCGAAATTACTTTTTAATAAGAATAATTCGAATAACAGCGAAAGCATCAAACAATGTATTTGCTAAAATTTTTCAATTTTGATAAAAACTTTATTTTCAGAAACCACCATATAGTACCTATACGGTTTGAGTAAAATCGGCTAAGCTTGTAGGGCACGTACAACATTTCAGATCATACAACATAGGCGAAATTTATACACCCGAATATTTAGAACAGTGTATATAGTGTACTCTTTAAAAACCGTGTTGGTGCTGAGATACTCTGTACAAAAAAACTCCACTGATGATATAAGAACAAAATGTTTTATTACAGCAGTATCTATTAATGGTTGGCACAGTTTCAGAACTGGATTATTTTTTTACAAAAGAGTGAGAGTGGAGTAAATAGTTAAACTTGGCTTTGAATGGGTTTAGTACGGTCGATTGAGTCTTAAATGTCAAAAGCAGCAGTGCCGAGCGAGGTAAATTATGCACTAACCAAAGACATGACTTGCATCTTCCAAGGCCGCCTGTAATTGGCTTTTCCTGCTCGCTCCGCACTTGTCGGCTAAGAGGACTTTCGCTAAAGAATTCTACAAAGTGAAAACATGATATTAATTTATGTGAAATTATAAGTGGATGCGTCTCAAAATTAATATCTGCCGTAAAAGTGCTCGTTGATTATAAAATTATATTGGAATATGTTTGAAGGTGCAACATTTGAGGTATTTAGGCCATTAGCTTTAAGTCGACAACAAAGTTATCATAAACTAAATTACAGAGTATTTTATGTAATTTTGCAAGCGTTGTAAGTAGACTTAAAGCACGACGTTTATGCAAAAAGGTACTGTGCGAGTTTTCAATAATTGCAGACTCTTCGTGGGCTCAGTTTGTAGCTTATGTAAAGATTAGGATACATTCTATAAAGTCTTTGTTACTGCATGAGTAAACCAATTATTCAGTAAACAATTTCAACTTGTAACTGCAATCTTGCAGAGTTTATTTAATCTTTAATGTTTTTTTTTCGTACTTAGGGTTGCTTCTAAATTTTGATTTGTTAGAAACGTATTGTTTGTAAAAAATACGTATATATTTTTTAATCGTTAATATTGTCTGATAGTTGACAGTTTTGTTAAGGAAAACATGACCTTTTATTTTTACTGATGTTATTAATACTCATTGTTTATGTCGTATACAATTTTTAGATGTCACAGTATCTTCCAAAAATTGCAACTCATATTTTTTCTAAGAACTAGAACTAGAAAATGTTATTATATTTTTTCTCTTAACAGTACAATTGTTTCACAAAAAGTAAGCAGTAAGCATGTCAATTAAAACCTAATTTGAAATGTATATAATATTACAGCAATTAAAAGAAGAAATATTTTAAAAAGCGATCAGAAACCCCCCCACTTAGGGTTGCTACAATTATTGAACAACACCGTTTTCATCAGTAATACATTGCTGTAACTGCCGTTTTCCAATGTCGATGTTTTTGAAAATATTATTAATAAACAGATGTATATCGCAGAAACAAAAGTTGGGCCCCAAAAAGGGACGCTAAACAATGACATCCTGTTAATAGAATAGTTACAAAAAGCAACCTTTTTTCGAAACCAAGTCAACGTATTTGAAGATTTGTTTCAAAAATGGATTATTGAACTCTACGACCTTCTCCAGATTCACCACGGTAAGCACTTAGTTTCGTTTCATTAGGTATAGCAATATTTTGTTGTTGTAGCCGATAAACACCATAAAGAATTCTTGCTGAAACCCATCCTCACAAAAACCATGAAAGAAGTATCGAAGACAATAATTTCGAGCAGCGCGCGTTAGCTCAGTGGTTAAGCATTCTGACTACTGATCTAAGGATCGAAAGTTCGATCCCCGGTTCCAGTGAGGTTACTAAAAAGAAAAAAATGCGGATAGAAACTTCTACAGAATGCCATCACGCGGAAGTGATGTAAATATGTGGGTCCCATGTTACTACGATGTGTAGCATGTAAAAAATCCCTTACTAGGGTTGGAACTCCTTAGATTAGGCAAAATTCTAAGTAGGGCAATGACCATATGACCACAGCAGTAGGTGTCTAAGATACCTGGTACTCCGCATCCCTAAGCGTTACTCATACTAAACAAACAATAATTTCAAATATCTCCATATACAGTGCTTTCGTAAAGTAGCGGATAAATTTCTCAAAAATTCAAGGAATAACTTTTGGAAAAAAACGCTGGGACGCTTTTCAAATAAAATGCATACATACAGGGTGACTCGCGTAGGTGTATGAGATCATCGATGTTTTTTTAAATGAACCCACTTTTTTATTATGGAATTTGAAAGAACACATTTTTTTACTTACGCTAAGCTAATTTTTGCGTATAGGTCACATAAACAAAAATTAAGAACAAACAATTTTAAGATTGTAATATACTAAATTTAATTTTAGGAAGTATGGTTTTACGTTTTTATCAATGACAGCAATCAATAAAAAGCATGTCGGTTGTCTTGGTTGCTGTCAGGTAGACAACAAGTTGTCATTGCAATTAAATTTAGTACTTCGCAATTATAATTTTTTTTCTTAATTTTTGATCATGTGACCTATACGTAAAAATCAGCTTAACGTAAGTAAAAAAATGCGTTCTGTCAAATTCCCTAATAAAAACAGAGGGTTGTCATTTAAAAAAATCATAGATGCCGTCATACCTCCTACGCGGGTCACACTGTATGTATAGATTTTATTCGAAAAAATGCCCAAATAAAAATAAAAATCGACGGGTCTCAGCGTTTTTTCCAAAAATTATTCCTTGAATTTTTAACGCATTTATCCACTACTTTACGAAAGCACTGTAGATCTAAAAGTAGTCAATATTATAAAATTGGTCTCCCACTTGCTGCAAAACCCTAGTACCAAGCTCACTGCGATCTCGAAATCCGGCTTTGGCAATCCTGTGGTCTTAATGCCTAACCTCCTCAAAGAGAAGGGGTCGATGCACCTGCAGTGGAGATATATCCTACAAAGCTAGACAACGACGATCTACTGCATTTTATATGTAATTCAGCAGTAAACTGAAATCGGCAAATACGACTCCACGTAATTTCAGTTATCGATATTTTTAGAAGAAAATATCAAGTTGCAACAAAAATATTAACACATATACGACGATGAGGAATTACATGATTCAACGTTCTATCTTTCTAGTGTACGATAACATTTCTGCAAGACCACACGAACCAATGCTGTATTAGCGTACACTTTTAGGGATAAAACTGCCGGCAAAATTAGTTAATAACACTTTTTGTGTTAGAAAATATTTATTTATTGTTTTGTTGGCCACACTCATCTTTTCTAGATCAAAAGCGAAATAATTTTTTTTTACAATATAAAATGATAAGCTTAACAATAGATCCACAATTTTCTACCAGCATTAAAAATAAAGAAATGAACTCCCTTCAAAAATATGAATTGTGAGATAGACCTTTCATAAACTCCAAATACTGTATTAGAATCTACAAGTCGGATATATCCATCTTTTCCTATATGAGTTCGTATTACTCTGCCATTAGGATTCTAGTGCTTGTTCCATCTGCTAAAATAACCATATCTCCTTCTGAAATATCCCCTTTTCTAATTTGATATGTTCCCCTTCTGATTAAGATTGGCACATATTTGCACAGCCACTTCTTCGAAAAATGATCTGCAAGGCGCTGCGAGATTCGCCATTTTTTTTTCTTTCAATGTACTCACTGTCACAAAAAACTCCACGGCTAAGGATTTCAGCTGTCCTTCCATTGAGACAATGATTCAGAGTCAAACTTTCTACATCTTGGCTATCGCTAGATACATAAGTTAAAGGGTGGCTGTATAATATAACACCCCGTATTCTACGATAAAGGTAATGAGAATTTTTTCTTTGGGGCATTATTTCTTCAAAATTATTGACCAATCGCACTATTCTTTCCCATGCTCCTCCCATATGTACTGCCGCTAGCCAATTAGAATACCATTGTATCCTTCAAATAAAACAAACATAGTAAATTTCTTGAACATTCAACTGCTCCTGCAATGCTACATGTAGTTCGTTCTCTACACCCCGTAGATTCATACCGTTGGTTGTCAGAATATATTTCGATTGAATATCCTTTTCTATAAATAAAACGTCTAAGGGGATGGGAGGGATGAAACCATTTCCAAGTGCACAACTAGCGCCGTCATACATGTAAATAATACCCCATATCAGTTCTCCCTTCTTCAAGCAATTGTGGCGTTCATAGAACCAAAATAATACATTCTAGAAACTATGAACGCTCGGACATTAGATATAACTCGCGCTTCTGACAAATCCCTCATAATTTAGTTTCCATTTTGCATTATTACTTCTGCAAGTAACACAAGCTGTTCTTGAATTTAAAATCCAAAATGTCTACTTTTTTGTTCAATACAACTTCCCTGGTGACTGTTTAATGCATGATAATGTCTTATTATAAATTTTATCAATAAATGCTTCAAGTGATTTATAAGCATTATTTAATCTCCCTCGTACTGTTAAAATCCCGTCTTTATCAAGAAAAGGACTGAGATCATATAATCTACTTTTTCTGTTTTGATTGGTTGTCCTTGAAGTCTTTGATTTCTTCAGGAAAGCGTTCGTTTTGAGCTTTCTTGAACAGGGCGATTTCTGGATTTTCCATGAAGTCTTAAGAGAGAAGCTAAGATGTTCGACGTCTATTTTTGTCTTTAAAATAAATGCTGATCTGGAAAACCATCCAACTGCACTTATCAATTAGGTAAAGTTTGAAATCCTGGAAAAACTTAATACATTTTGATAGCTGTATGAACGCCGATAAAATAGAGATTTTTTTTCGTCTTAAATTTCTCCAAAACGCTTTCAATTGGCCAATTTTCTTCATTCTCTCGTAAGAATCGTGGTCCATTGAATCATTCATCGCACCTGTTCATGTTCCATAATCTTCTAGTGGCTTCGCCAACAATATTTAATTTAGTAGATAACTAATGCCAATTTTCAGCAGAACTTAATTGAAGAATTTGGGAAAGTCACTTTGCAACCCAAGTTTTGAATGTTTTAGGGTTTGGGTTTATCCAGGTTAGAACAATTTTTGAATCGCACTATAAGTATATTTTACAAATATCAATTGTGTGACCTGTTACAATAGTTGTCAAATTTGCACCAAAAAGAGCAGCTTGTAATCGTATTCCAAGTTAGAATACTCTTTTCAGTTGAAAATTGAAGAAAGTTGTGAACTTGTAAAATAGTTTAATGAAAGAGCCTCTAGTTTCATCCAAAAGTTGGTTAAGTGACACATTTGACCGTAAATAACAAAACATAACCTTGAAACCGACAAAAATGTCAAGATTTTGTGCTCAGTTTGGGTGTTCAAGAAAAAGTAACCAAGAGATGGAAATAGTAATTTATTATACAAGACGATAATAGTTATTTACTATACAAGTGAGATAACAGCATCCTTAATATACGTGTGTGTAAGTTACAAACGAGTGCATAGCACGAGTTATGTAAGCACACAAGTATATTAATGTTGCATTATCACACATTTATTGTACAAAATTTTCTCTACGACTGCCTAAAATTGAGAAAAGTGCATTAAGAGAAATGTCAGATCGTCATTTTCAAAAATATTTTAGTAGGCAAATGTCATTATGTCATTCATTTGACACTATTTCAGTTAAGTAATGAAGTCATTACACAACTCAGTTGCGTAATGAAACCATTACATAACTGAGTGGTGTAATGAGCTTCATTACCTAACTGAAATAGTGTCAAATGAGTGACGTAATGCGTTACTTATCCCACTGGAGTAGATAATAGTAGATTATGCAATGAGGGAGAGAAATTGCACTGAAGCAAAATAGCATTCTCTCCGAGTTGCATATACTATTTTTGTCATGTTGCAGGAAGATTTAAAACGAAAAATATGTATTTCTTAAACGTCATTTATAACATTTTAGTTACAATTATTTTAAAATTAGTAGCCTATGATTAATTTTAAAGTTGGTGGCACTGTAAGTCATTATGACAAGAGCTCACCATTATATCAAATTCGAGGTTATCAGGTTAGGTTTTACGTCAGTTTTGACACAAACTGACGCAAAACCTAACCTACTAACCTCGAATTTGACATAATTGTTGTGTCAGTCATAATGAAAACTCCCTAGGGAAATTTTTGTCTTATTTAGTCTCTAGGGAGTAAATGTTTTACTTCTGTCACAATTTTGATGCTATAGAAACCGACTTCTACTCCCGGTAGTGGAAAATGTTAAATTTTATCCACGAGTGAATCGTTTAACGTCGAGACGAAGTCGAGACGTTAATGATTCAAGAGTGGATAGAAATAACTTTATCGTCGTGTATAATACAATATTTTTTTCTATAGCAAGAATTTTAACAATTTCAAAAGAAAATAATGACAGTCAATCACATTTCAAAATGTCAGTAGCTAGATTGGGTTGCTACGATAATACGAAGCTGTCATATTTAATTTAAACAAAAGTTAGAAAATTAAATTAGTTTTTCGTTGACCGCTTGTTAATTTCAATATTAATGAATGATTTTTCCTAAAAAAGGATGGATTAATAGACGTCATTAATACACTGTTTTTGATTAATACACTCTTTTCCATTAATTAACTGTTTTTAAAAAAAAGGATGGATTAATAGATCTATTAATACACTGTTTTTGATTAATACACTCTTATTCATTAACTAACTATTTTTATGATTTTGACGTTTTGATGTTATTTTGCATGGAGGTTAGTTGTATTAATCAAATTTTTCGCCACAAAAAAAAATTTTTGCGGCCAACGAAAAATTTTTGTAATCAACTCGTTTGTTAATGGGCGATTAATAATCTCAACTATTAAAGGCACTCACTAGCTATCGCTCGTTCGTGCTTTAAACAGTTTCGATTATTAATCGCCTTCATTAACACACTTGTTGGTTAAATAATTATTATCTATCCTTGATGGTAAAGTGCTACTTTATCTACCCTTGCTGTTAAAGTAAAACTTGACCTTTTCTTTTGAGTTGATGAAAGCACACTTTAACATGTGCTATAGAAAAAATAAATATTTTGATTGCCTGGTGTGCGAGATAGAAGAGGTCGAGATATTCCTGAGGGCATAAAAAGCAGGTAGTTGTGGGTGAAGGCTCGCCGAAGAGTAGATTTGACCCCACAAAAGATTATAATTTGCTTCAGTTTGTTCAGCCCATTTTTGACAGGTAATGCATTTATGTATATTACTATATTTTTATTCGCTGTAACGTGAACTATGGCATTCGCAAAATAATTTCAGGTTAGGTGTGTTTGTTTACGTTTGTTAGTAGGGAAGCTTAAACGATTGCGCATGCGTTCGTAGGTCAAGTCGTAGGTCCAAGTTTGAATTTGAAAAATTTAAGACAGCCGTGTGTGCTTCATCGTATTATAAGTAAGTACATGTCGTTGAATGGATATTTTGGTCGGTCTTGAACGATCGTTCTGGTCCTGCAATCTGATTCCTACCTACGAGTTTGTTGTCTAAAAAGTTATCGATTTTTTAAAAATCACAAAATCACCACAAGCTCCATAACAAACCATACTAAGGTTGTCCTCGATCAGCTGTTGTTGGGCAGAGCTATGACGTCACTGTGACGTACTTAAAAAGGCTAATTTTACTTAGCTAACCAAGCCACACCCAATGGTGCACCTTGGGACCTGCTTCTGGGGCCCATGACGATCCGTAGCCGGAGCGAACGTCTCCCAAAACTCGTCTTACGCCTTGCACGAAAAGTTGCGGGCCGAAATCTCTCTAATACATACAACGTCTTTGAACGCGGGGCCCAGCTTAGCAGGACTCCCACAATAACCTTCAATTACACCATGAAAAATTTGACCACTGAAGTTTTAACCTCAAAAAAGGCTAACACAAAATAGAAATTAGGAAGTTACTTCACAAAAATACAAGAATGCGTACCAGTAAAATTAGTAAATTTAAAAATTGAAATTTGCAGTGAGCACGCTGCACGTGGTTTATGAGCTTTAAAGTGATATTTATGCTGCCATTCGGAACTTTCCACCACATAAAGCAATCCACGTACTCTATGACTCGCCTGCAACACATAATTCGGCGATATAAGCCATTTACAGCCCCACAAAAACTCAAATCTTTTACATGTGACTTTTCGCCCAAGAACGCTGTATTTTAGAAGCGCTTCCAGAATAGAAGATCAAAAAGGACGCTGCGTTCCTCTCTTTCTCTCTCTCTCTCCCTCTACGCTACACCACCGGTTGTGGCCTAAAACAGGCGGCAGACTTGTTTTGGAAATAAATCGTCTCAATGTATCAATCACATAACCTGTATGTATAGGTTTATGTAATTTCAGTTTAGTATAGGTATAATTTTGTTTTGCTTCCAGAAAAAAGTTTTTCTTACTGATAACCACTTTTGCATATCTGCTTTTTTCCATGCGAATGTCGTAGTCGACTCAGTATAAACATTGTGATACGATTATCAATGATCAAAACGAATTTCTTTTTAAATTCGGCAATAATTTTTCTTTCAGCCTCTTGACATAATTTTAATGTGCATTTTATTGTGGTAATTGCGTGTCTTAAATTCTGATTTAAACACCATAAAGCAAAAGCAAAACCGTTTTTACCTCCGGCAACAAAAATAAGCAACCATTTCCTTTTACTGACAGGTGATTGTAATCATTTGCTGGTACCATAATCCCAACATTTTCCAACAGTATGGGAAAAATGCACATACGTTTTACCAGTTTTTTTTTCGGCCTACAGCTTTCTATTTTCTTCATTTTCTTAAAAATTCATCATGTTTTTCTTGAATTTCTCTCTTCTCTCTTAGAACTTCACATTTTCTACAGCGAAAACCCATTTTATATACCAGTCACTTAAATGAACGTAACTTCCCATGAAAATAATTTTAAAACTTTCGTAGGTAACGATATAATTTTTAAAATCTCAAAAAGTACTACACAGTTTGTCCACTTAGTGCGCCGGTCTTCGATTACGCTTTCACTTATTTTCGGATAAAAATGTTGATTGAGCTTCCCTTCTAATGGGATTAAAAGGGTCACATTTTAAAATTATTTTGACATATAGAGGGTGTCCCAAAAAGTGTGGTTCAAAAAAGTATTAATTTTTTCAATGGACCACCTAATATCTCTTTATGACTATTTAAGTTCCTATAAGTTTTACGTTCAAGGCGGATCTTTTTTTTAAATTGTTTTTAGCGTTTCCAACTTATGAACGTTTTTAACATTTTCTGTCAATGCCAGACTCGAGTACCCAAATACTAAAGTTTCATAAGAACGGAATATTTAATACAGAGTGTTCAAAATACCGGTTCAAATTTCAATATCTTTATTTTATTAATTTTTTTAATGGGACGCTCTATATTTTATTACAGAAATAAACAGAGCATTCAATTTCCTTCATTTTGACCCCAACATGTTATAATTTAGACAATATAAGCAGAGATACGAATTAAGTCCCTTTCAGATTCTACGGCGGCGAGCCCAGCTGTGTACGTTATAAACCATTAAATGCTTGCATAAAATTCGATAAGCTTAAATTCAGGCGGAACAACACGAAAACCCCATATACAGGTGGGGTCGTAATTTAGAAAAATACTCTAATAGCCGTACTTTCGTTTAATTTAAAAATGTCCTGGCACCCTTATACGGCAGTCTGAAGGAAGCTCTTCCGGCTACTTTCTCCTCAAAAAGATCAAGTGGTAGAAGGCATAAGATCATCTTATTTTGATGGGTATTTCGGAAAATACCCATAAAAATAAGATGATTATTGAAGCGCCACAAAGAAGTTTCAGAGATTACCTCAAGGCATAATATCACCTCTAAAGCGGCCGTGGGGTTGAGCGTATAGCACCTGTAGAACTAAAACAAGCAAGACGTTATACATGCCCCAGTTTACTTGCTGCCGTAGCTTGTCTGACCCTGGGACACGATAACATAGCATGGGTCTAATCACGGCAAGATATAGCCACAAGGTAATTCGGAGAATGCCATGCATGCTTTTTCAGTTTTAACTTTCAAATGGATCCTCCAATTCAACTGTTTGTCAAAAATAACTCTTAAGTCTGAAAAGCTAAGAGAAGTGTTAAATAGGAGAAGTCTATGTAAAGGTCCAACTTTCTTTTTCTCTGTGAAAAGTACCATTTCTGTCTTTGAAGGGTTGACAGAGAGTGACTGCTCATTAAACCATGTTTCTGTTATTTGAAGAGCCGTCTGCATCAAGTTACAGAGCGTACCCTCGAACTTCCTAGTAATGAGGATGACGATATCATTCGCATATCCAGTAGTATAGAATCCAACATCATTGTGTGTGCTTAGAAGGCTGTCCACTATTGTATTTCACAGTAGTGGAGACAGAACCTCCCCTTGTGGACGGCCTTCGTCACAACAGCTCGAATGGAGTTGTCTCCTATATTAAATTGTACTGCTCTCATCGTAAGCATGTGTTTTATCCATTCACAGAGAATGGGTGCCACATCATGTCTGCGTAAGGCAGAGTTAATGCTTCCAAAGGAAGCCTTGTCAAAGGCTCCTTCAATATCAATGAAAACTCCCAGAGTGAACATTTTATTGTCTAATTAAGCTTTCAATAAAAAATGACTATAAATGTGTACTATTTGGCTCGTGGTTTATAATAGAGCTGGTCAAAAACCGATTTAACGTTTAACCGGCTTTCGGTTAACCACGGTTTTTTCATAAATTGAAAAACGGTTAACCGAAAACCTGAATATAACCGGTTCATGCAGGGGTTTGGACACCTGCTTAGGAACTGGTTTCTAAATCGGTTTACGAACCAGTTTGAAAACTTGTTTATAAACCGGCCTAAGATCGCTTTATAAACCGCTCTAATACGTAAATTGGTTATACTATACAACTATACTATACAATCGCATTTTTATTATTAAGAATAGACTTCTAAACAATTAATAAATCGATTTTTAAACCGACCTGTAAATGGGTTTTAAACCTGATTTTAAACAAGTTTTGAAAACCGCTTCGTCAACCGGTTTACAAACCGGTTCTTAAACAGGTTTACAAACCTGTTCGTGAACCGGTGTAAAATCAGGTTTTCTGTTAACTGGTTTACGGGTGTTCGATTTATGAAAAACCATGGTTATCCGAAAACCGGTTAACCGTCAAATAGGGTTTTTACCAGCACCATTATAAACCATGCGCCAAATAGTACCTACACATTTATCGTGATTTTTTATTAAATTTCTCAAACATTGTTTAAAATAAAGTATAACATATTCCCATCAAAATACAGGAAATTTAAGGATCTAGTTATTTCCGTAATGAAATAGAGGACGTTCAATTTTAAAAGTTGAGAAATTAACGATTAAAATATCCGGTTTTTATTAATTTTCCGAGAAGAAATATTCAAAACTGGGGAAAATGTGACGTTTTAAATGAAAGCTTGATATTGTCAAAAAAATACTAAAAACGTTCATAAGTTGAAAACACTGAAAGCAATTTAAAAGGGAAGTTCAACGTAGAACCTATAGGGGCTGAAACAGCCGTAAAGAAGTACAGGGTCTTCTATTCACAAAATAATACTTTTCTAAGTCAAATTTTTCGGGACACCCTGTACACGTCAAAATAATTTCAAATGGGCCTGCTTCAACCTCATTAGGATATATACTCAATCAAAATTTTTATCTGAAAAAAAGTAATGGCGTAGTCGGAGACCGGCGCATAAATATGCAAGCAAATATGCACGTATTGTAAAATACGCATTTATTGCAAAATATGGTATTATATTGCTATTATAATATTTAGAATAATTTGAAACGCAAAGAAAACTTGATAAAAATTAATACGAAATTGACTAGCGAAAAAAATGCAAATTCATTTAATTCCCGCTTTTATGTATGAATATGAGAATCGTTGGAGCACTTTTGGAGAAAAAGATTTAGTCGTTTTTCGACATTTTTCGGGATAGTTGGACCTCCGGCATCGAATCGTGCAACGCAATGAAACCTCCCAGCAGATTTTCATGAAAATTCATATATGATTGTCGCCGCTTCAGACAAGACCTTTTTTTGGTAAGAAAATTTAGTTGTGCTTGATCATCCTCCATATTCCACAGATATACATCTCACAATGACTTTTTTATTTCCTCTGTTAAAATTGAGGCAAAAAGGTCAATATTTTCAAGATGTTCCCGATATTAAGAATACAGTGACGAGCGAATCTAAAAGTATTCAGAAGAAATATTATTTATCAACAGTGGTTTGAAAATCTGTACACACATTAAATCAAATAAAAATGGCTTCAAACGGCTTCTATTTTGAAGAAGATACCTAATAAATGTATTTTTAGTTAGTGCACTCTTTAGTTCCGAAAATTAATTGTTTTACCCCGTATAACGTTCTTAAATTTGGGAATCGGCCTTAATATATCTGCTTTCAATAACAGTTGCGGAAAAACGTATTTTATAATTCGTATAGAATTAGTTTTATAATCTTGAATTTAGTACTTAAATATGTAATTTTAGCTAAAAATGGTTCTAACGAGAAACAATTGACTGTCAAAGTGAAAGCTATCATATAAACTTTAAATAAAATAAAAATTTACGCCATCACTTTATTAAATTAAATTAAAAAAGCAGGACTTGGACAATATTTAGAAAAAACTAATGCCCAAATTTTAAATACATTACGTCACAACCAGGTAGTAATACTGTGTTTGTGGTTACTAATTCAACAACAATTAGTCTCCAAGCAACAGAAGGTCGCAATTGCACTATAAATACTGCGGGTGTTCTTTCACTGGTATCGTACTCGAGCCCAAACACCAGCAACATGAACGCCTTGGTAAGAATAGCGTAGCCACTCCCAGGAACCCCTTTAATTTAACCTTTCCCACTTGCAGACTGTTGCCCTCTTCGCCTGCTTCGTCGCCCTCGCCGCCGCCAGACCCGGTGGCATCTGGGGAGGTCATGGTGCCGTCGGCGTCGCCCACGTCGTACCCGCAGGACCCACTACCCTTATCGGCGCTTCCGGTGTCGTCGGCCCCCACGGCGCTTCCGGACCTTCCGGAACCGTTGACGGACACGCCGCCGTCGGACCCGCAGGCGTCGTTACCGGACACGGCCCCGTAGGACACCACGGTGGAATATTAGCTGGTGGAGTCGGTCTTGCCGGAGTAGGTCTCGGTCTTGCTCACGGCGCCGCCCTGGTCCAACCCCACGCCGCCGTCGTTGGCGCCCACGGGCTCGTCGGAGGACATGGGCTCATCGGTGGGCACGGACTCATCGGAGGACACGGACTGGGTCTGGGTCTTCATGGTGGTCATTGGTAATTGATTATATCCATTCGAAAAATCTGCAGTTTCGCCCATTTACTTTCAACTCGTTGGAAATCGCTGCATTCATGGATTCACCACACGACTGCGTTTTAATGGACCTCGACTGTTTCTTTGTCGATGCATTTTCGCCTCTTATTTAATGCTGTAAATATTTTCTGAGACGTGTCCTAATAAACGAATTGTATTTTACCTTAGTGTTTTATTTGAAAGGTTTTCTGTGTTAGAAATAATCACAATTGAGAAAATAGCATAATCGATAATTGTGTTGGAATTTAAACTTGTGATGTTACGACAGTTTAAAACTCATTTTCTTTACTACTCTCGTAAACTAAAAAGGCATATCACAAATTTTCATTGCATATGTCTGTATATGAGAATACTTCAGGTTCTCAGAGACATATGTATATGCATAACAACATACTCAAGTTGAACAACTAACGCCAACAAGAATATCTCAACCAGTTTAAGCAATTAAATATTATTAATTTTTGACGTATAGTTTATTATGCAATATTGTTTTGCTTAATGCTTTCCAACTACCCTTAAATTTAGTGTTATGAATCGCCCTGTATAAAGGAGCTTATCCTGACTGACTTATCACCGCCCAGCACAAATACTTGGGTCCCAGAAATATGAATTCGAGGTGTATATTCCGTTTATGTCGCAAGCACCCACTAAGAAATATTTTTTTCGAAATTCGATCCCTAAGAAGGCGAAAAGGGGTAAAACATGTTTTCACTAATTTCTCAATATCTCTTAAATCCGAAAAAATATCGATCTGGTTTTTAATTCAAAGGTTACCCATAGAAATCCAGAAGCACATCATTCCAGGTTTTTTTAATTTTTATTTTATTTTATTGTTGTACTCAGCCAACAGCTGTTAGGCCAATTATAGGCGTCGCTTTGCTCTAATCAACCCCTTAAGACCAGATTCGGAGGTGAATCATAGCACCCTTCACAGGTCATGTGGTTGTTAAGTTAGAACATACTTTTTGGCGTATAGATGTCTTCCTAAAATCTTCATAAAGTTTCACCCCTAAATGGGTAACTGTAAAAAGGGGAAAGGGGTTTTGGAAACCACAAAATTCAGAAACGTGAAAATGTACAGGCTTTACTCAGTTTCTACGTAAACACTCACTAACACGGAGTTTTCCGAGATTTCAACCCCAAAGTGTATAAAAGGGGCTATTGACTGCGGTTTTATCCGCTTAATAAACCACCTAGGAAGTTGAAATTTGGTCAATTAGCTTCACTTACAAATGGGGCCAAATAATTTTCCGCTGCTGCTGCGTGTTATCAATAGTTATCTTTCATCATGTTTGGCACACATATTACAGGGTATAAGATTAGAGCACGGGTTGTGGGCCACGTAGTCTTGCACTGAGAGAAGTGCCAGGTTGCAAGTTTCGACCAGCATAGGGACAAGGGTAGATGGTGTTTTTAATCATAACTTTTTTAATGTCGAGATACTACTCCTATTTGGTATCACTGGAAGCAGTAGCTTTCGAGAAAATTAAACCTAAAAATTGAGATGCGATTATTCAAAAAATGCAAAGTAGACTAATATAATTAACTCTTCCTTCTTTTAATTCGTTTTAAATGGACAACATTAACTAAATTTCTTGGAAAATGAGTGATGTACCATTGAAACAAATACAAGCTATGCATTTTATACACGATAATGTTCCACCTCGTTTTGCTCGACAGGGCAAGGGATTACTTCAACAACATTTTTAGGTGCTCTTGGGTATTCTATCACTATCACTCCTAAAAATTTATAACACTATCGTTTTATTATGTACATGTATAGTTATGTACTTTTTCGAAATATTATATGCGAAATCACCTCATACATATTCGTATTCCCGTAAGAATAATTCTGCGCACACAAACATACTGAACCACACACCGATGTATTGCACCTGTTTCATGCTAGAACAAAATATATTGCGAAAAATATTTTTACATTTTTTGAGAAAGCACTTAAAATTTGCTTATTCTGTTTGTTAAAAGTCACTGACATATTTGTAATTGTCAATTTGAGAAGTGTTAGTTAGGGAAATGATTATTTTGGCTATTTCTAAGAACGTTTATGCTGTTTTTTGATGCAAAAAATACCAATTAATTATCTCGTTTTTGGGGTGTAGATGAAAACATCTCCACGTCTCAAGCACAAGATATATCGCTACGCTATAACTCATTTAGAAAATTAAACTTGAAATCAGTGCAGGTTGATAGCCCACGTGGTATTCGCCTACTCGCATTTAATGATTCAATTTTAGTTCTCCCGCTATTTTTGAAGGAGCCTGAAAGTAAAACTACTGAGATATAAACTAGGGCTGTAGAGTCGGAGTCGGGAGTCGGAGTCGAGGAGTCGGAACTTTTTGGGTGGAGTCGGAGTCAGAGTCGGGTCCGTATAAATTACCCGACTCCGACTCCCACTATACATTTTTTTTTAAATGAAAACACCAAAAGCTAACAAACTATTTGAACGACTGTAGTACTGACTATTTGAAGACAGACTCAGGGTTAATAAAAATCGATTTTTCTTTATTTATGGTAGTTTATGAAAATGCGCGTGCACTATAATATGTTAATTCATAGATCCACGAGTGTGCAGAGTGTGTTCTAGAATCAGTGTGATCACCGCTTGTAAATTTAAATTCCTACCAAACTATGTAAAAAATTGCGATTTTGTCCGTGTACAACGTAGTTGACGGTTTTTCTATATCTTACCAATAACGGTTTTATGTGATGAACAATAAAACAAGCATAGTACGTATTGTATTACGTCTAATTTCTAATTTTTATAGTGCACCTTATTTTTATGTTTTAACTGTTTCAAGATGCATTTTAAAAGTTAAAACAGTTTCAGCATTTTGTTATATTGTTACTGTTCATGGTGGTTTTGTTTAATTGGCAATATTTGAAGGGCACTCTTCTTTTGTGTAAATGTTTTGTTGATTTAGCAAAATATAAAAATATTATTTATATATATTTATATACTTTTGATAATTAAATTACTCCATTAAATTCATTATTTTAATCAAATAATTTAAATCTGCTCAACCCTGCTCAGACCTCAGACTATTTGAATTTCCTATGACTCAGTAAACTTGTACTATGTAGGCAGGTAGTAAATGACTCTTTAAAAAAATAATCTACTACGGAATGTAGTTAGTACTGTTAGTTTAGTATGCAGGTAAGAAACTTACTTGTTATAACAATGGCATTTGCAAGTTTATGAAATTTCGCCATGAAATGTATTCTTCTTAAAGTAAATTTTATCCTTTTCCTCATTTACGTTTGTAAACCTCTCTGTGTATTTGTACGTGGAATCAGTACGTTGCTGGAAACCGTGAATGCAATATTTGTAAATATGAAATTTATTATAATCAACTACATTCTGCACAACTTGTGAAATTCGTCATTAGCCGGTAAATATTATCAGGTAGATGAAAAGGAATATGAGGGGGGTTATCAATATTTTAGTACTGCCGGAGTCGGAGTCGGATTCAAACTACTAAAACATCAGGAGTCGGAGTCGGAGTCGGATTTTTTGTTACCGACTCTACAGCCCTGATTATAAACACTATGTCTCACGAATTGCAAAATAATGGGCTATAAATGGTATGAAGCACAGTAAGTGAGAAAACCTTTGTGTTCTTTCAGTTTAATTTTCTGATAATTTCCATCTAAATTTAAATGGTGTAATCATTATGGTATATTCAAATTTCATTAAAAAAATAAAGTAAATATTATCAGCTATAATTTACCAAGGGTAGTGATAATTACCTGCAATAATTTTGACAAATAACAACCCGTTGCCTAGAAACAATCGGAGGCGCAGCCGAAGGTCATTTCTTAGAGGCAACGCACTTGAGGGATATTATTTGTCAAAATTATAAGGATTTATCACTGGCAGCGATGAATTCGGAAAGATAAGTTCTTAAATAAATTAGTAATTTTTGGGAAGCGAGAAGCCATTTTTCTGACAAATCATTTGACATTTCATTATTTACTTGTCATGAAAAACTACTGAATTTTAATTAGGTAGTTTCCATTGTCATTGAAAATCACCCTACTCTCGTTTTTACTTTAAGTGTGATCTGATTTGTCAAACTGACTCACGTGATCGAAAATAATCAAATTGTATTGGTCTGTAATATATGTAAGAATTTATCACTCTAATGTAGATATTTTAAATATGATGACCCAACGAGCAAATGCTCGCGCTTCGGGAGGCCGGCCCGCTTTCGAATCCCGGCGACGCTAAAGTTTAAAATCATACCCTCCCCGGTTACCACGCTAACACCTGTGGTAGTCGTTAACCTCTAACAAAGAACCTCTTCTTCACTTTCGACGGGCGACGCTAGCCACCTACCCCGGCCTAAGAGCAAAGAGGGGCTCATAGAACCACTTTGTGGTTAAAACAGGCCATTGACATATAAAACGAAAGCTCTAATTTAGATGTTCTAAACATTTTTGGGAAGATGTAATTTTACACGTCTAAACGTGTGATTTTTGCCTAAAATCTTCTGTTCGCTTTTTCATATTTATATCCAATACTTCTTATAATTTTGTAAGATGTACGCCTATCCACCCTCAAATTCTAGTTACCTCTTTCCAACCTCCTATAAATCGTTCATTTAAAATGCTGTCTATTTTTAAAATGTAATCATCTCAGAATTGGATTTTCTTTCTTCCCCACGAGTTTCTGATTTTGCTTTTTACTAAATTTACCAAAATTTTAGAATATTGGAGTTAGGCTTATGTGTAAAGAATATTATGTTATACCCACTAAAGCCAGGTAACATTTTCTGCCATGAAAGATGAACACAAAACTGCAAAAAAAAAATGTCCTGCTCGACTTAGTTTTCTTGTACGGTATAGTTGATGCTGTCATCGTCAACAGCAACTTATAAAGAGCTATTCATTTTTTTTCATAATCTATAGCCTCTTTTACCTTTCGGTGTAGAGGACCATTCATAGCTCGCGGAAGTGCAACGGAGCTAATGCGCCTCACGCGACTTACACTACGCTCCCCCGCATGCAAACATACCACACACACAACAACTTACATCTAACTTAACTAATGAGTTCAAATCCGCGCTGCTCCGAGAAAATTCTCGGCTAGGGCCAGATTTGAACCCATGTCCACCTGATTGCTAAGCAGACAACAAGCCCACTCAGCCACCGAGGTGGCCTATAAAGAGCTATAAAAAACCTAAATAAAACGCATATTTTATCAATAGGAAATAAGATTATTGACTAATTCGTTTTAATTATCGTATTTTGTTTTTGAAATGGTGCTAAAAGATAAACCGAAATGTGTTAAAATTAAACATGGCAATAATGCATATCTATGGTGACTTGATATGAACAAAAAATGAAAACAAACAGTCAAAACCCTTAATGTCAAATTGTGACTGTCAGTTATGACATCAGATTTATTCTAGACGATAATTTCACTTGCGTTCCGTTTGCTTCGACTATAATTTGTTTGGTACCATGGAGTTGGCGGCATATGAATATGCAGACATGATACAGGAAACTGTCAAGGAAATTTTAATATTTTAATCAAGCTGCAAGGGTGTACGCTATACGTTTTCCCAACAGAAGGCATCTCTCTCATACTGTAATAAGAGCTGCAACTCAAAGGCTAAGAGAAACTGGAACCATTTTTCCAGCTCATAGTATAAACTGAGGTCGACCAAAAATAAGGAAACCCAACTTAAAGGAAAACGTTTTACAGATAGTAGCTGAAAATCCAGAAACTGGTAGGTTATACGAAGTATTTCTAGAAATTTTGGTGTTTCTAAACTCGTATATATAGGATTTTAAAAGATAATGGAGTGTATCCTTATCACAAAACAAGAGTTCAGAATTTATTGCAGAGAGACCATCCATATCAATTTACCTTTTAGTGGAAGCCCGTAAGCAATGTGTTATGGACGGACATTTACATTTACAAGAAACGACATCTTGAACTGTCACAACGAACACGTTTGGGCCCATGACAATCCTCATGCAGTTTATGAAAGAAATTACCGGGGAGTTTTTCACATATAGTCTCATAAGAGCATTAATTCTTTCCGGAAATTTTTTTGAGTGCGTTCCAACAACGTCGTATTAATTTGCCCGAGCGGGACGCGAGGGCAAATTGGACGTTGTTGAATGCACGAAAAATAATTTCCGGTTATGAATTAATGCTCGAATGCAGATTCGGTAAGAAACATCGTAACGACACAAACCCTAAAAAGAAGTAATGTCTACCTACAAAAAATTTCCAAGAAATTTTTTTGTTGTCTTGGATACGGCTCGTGAACTAATTTTTCTATTGGTCATTAATGAGTGTCGTACGATTTTCAGTAAAACTTTCTGAAAGGCTAAATGCAAAAATTATTTAGAATTTTGAAATGATAACCGTCCGAGCCTGCTGGAGGATATTTCTCTTGCACTCAGACGCGATATGTCTGCACTCACATATCGCCATATTTGGGTGCAGCTCAATGGTGCACCATCACATTATAGAGGTGTGGTTCGGAAATGGTTTAACTACCATTATCCTGACAAATGGATCGGAATAACGGTCCAAGAGCTTAGTCAGCGAGAAGTCTGGATTTGACACCTTTTGGACCTTTTCCTATGGAGGCACTTGAAGAATTTAGTTTATGTTACTCCTGTCCAAGCGCGAGAAGACCTTACTGGTCGAATTCATGAAGCAGCCATCACCAAATCTTGCTACTAGCTTTTAGAAAGAAAAACATGCGTTATTTTACATTTTACATATTATCATGTCAATAAGTTGAAAATTACCATTAAAAAATATACATTTACACCAATAAATGTCATGTTTAACAACTGATATCTAATAGTTATTTACTATACAAGTGGGATAACAGCATCATTAATATACGTGTGTGTAAGTTACAAACGAGTTATGTAAGCACACAAGTATATTAATGATGCATTATCACACATGTATTGTACAACATCTTATCTACGACTGCCTAAAATTGAGAAAAGTGCATTAAGAGAAATGTCAGATTTGTCATTTTCAAAAATATTTTAGTAGGCAAATGTCATTATGTCATTCATTTGACACTATTTCAGTTACGTAATGAAGTCATTACACAACTCAGTTGCGTAATGAAACCATTACATAACTGAGTGGTGTAATGAGCTTCATTACCTAACTGAAATAGTGTCAAATGAGTGACGTAATGCGTTACTTATCCCACTGGAGTAGATAAAGTTAATGAACTGTACTGTCGTGAACTTTTTGGGCCATATAAATGCATTGAAACGGTACCTACTTTAGATCGTAGCTGACTTTAAGCATGAGGATACTAAATACGAACGTAGTCGGCGTTTAGATTAAGTAAGCTGGCATTTGGTTTTCATTATCTGTATGTTTTACTTACAATTGTCAAAATAATTATGAGTGACTCAGAAGAACATCGAACAGTTACTATACATTTTATTAAAAAAAGAAGTTGAAATATTTTATTTTGGAACGAATGCTTATTACTTTTCTACTTTTTACTATAGAACAGTGCCCACATATTGTATATAAACAAAAAAACAAATATTGAACAAAACACCAGCCCTGCGTTTGAAAAACGGATTGCTATCTTTAATTCTTTGATCAAGGATATCTTTGAAGCGAATGATTTTAGAAAATACGTTTATTAGAGTGTTTCCCTTATTTTTTATGCAGAATAACGCCCTTATATTGGTTCCGTGTAATTTTGAAACACCCTGTATACAGCTATTTTCACACACCGAGAATATGGAATGGATTCAATTGACTAGTCAACACTATAACATATAAACCAATCATATTGCAGACATTTGCTTTTTTCAACCAGTATATCAGTGAATATTGGGCACCATGCAAAATATTCTCAAAACAATGTACCTACTCAAAAACTAAACAACCTTGTTAAGAAATATCGCTTAGCAACGATGTTCTGTCCTTAGTGATATCGCCAGGTTATGTAAAACTAAATACCAACAAACTGTGTGAACAAAGTCTGGCTTGCGTTAAAAATTTTAAAATGTTGTGTTTTGGAAGTAACCTTCTGAATTTAATTGTTAATGAATAATTATATTAATTGTTGGATTATTATTCAATAAAGTTAACCGTTATGTATTAATATTGTTAAATAGTCGTCCCAAATACCACTCGAAGTGGATATATTATTTTAAAATATTTTGCGGTACCCACAACGTTTTGACGTACACGCTGATCGAACTATAAACTTACTTCGCTCGCAGCGAATGCACAATAGACCGGACAGTGCACCGAATTTCACCCGAAAATTGTTCAAATTGTCAAAAAGATCAATCAAAATTGATTATATTTGATTTTACACACAATTGTCACATGACTGATATCAGCCAATGAAAACTAAGCATTTTTTTGAAAATCGACCAATCTCGAACGCTTACCAAGCGATAAGCTCCCTAGGGATGATTATCGACCCCATGGATAATGCCATAATAAGAAATAGAAATGCAAGAAACAACTAATTTGAATTTTTTGCATTATTAGATCAATTTTAAATCATAATTCGTATACGGGTTTTGTGTAATAATCTTCAAAATATAAACGCGGGCAACACACTTACATATAATTTTGCCCGTGCCAAGAGTCATCTTGCTGGTTGCTCATAGAAAACTGCCCTCGGGCAAACCCTCGGGACTGTTTTCATTGCAACCAGCACTCGACCCTTGGCGTGTGTAAAATTATCGGTAAGTATGTCTCGCCCTTGTTATATTACTATTGAAAATCGTACGACACTCATTAATGACCAATAGAAAAATTAGTTCACGAGCAGTAACCAAGACAACAAGAAAATTTCTTGGAAATTTTTTGTAGGTAGATATTACTTCTTTTTAGGGTTTGTGTCGTTACGATTTTCTTACCGAATCTGCATTCGAGCATTAATTCATATCCGGAAATTACTTTTCGTGCATTCCAACAACGTTCTAATTTGCCCTCGCGTCCCGCTCCGGCAAATTAATACGACGTTGTTGGAACGCACTCAAAAAATTTCCAGAAAGAATTAATGCTCTTATGAGATTATATGTGAAAATACCTAATGTTGCAGTGTTTTCACGAGAGCCCAATAATTGGTTTCAATGATTTCAATTTAGTGAGTAGCCTTTTACTGACATTTTGTCAAAACGTCAAAGTGAAGTTTTCAAATCGGCGTCGTTGTAAAGACCCATAACAATCGTGTTGGAAACTCCAGTATTGAATTAATAGTGGAAAATGTTAAAAATGTGTGCTGTCGAACACGGTAAAAGTAATATACCCATATTGTTGAATAATCTTTCCAAATACCTCTCAAGCTAAAAATGTTTAAGAGAATTTTCACCTCTTGTGGTATTACCCTTAAAAATGTCGTCGATCTTATGATTTTGTTGTTAAGAAATATAAATTCAGTAGTGTCTCAGTAGTGTGAGTCTAAGTCAAGTTACTGAACAGCTGTAAATGTAAGACTGGGAATTCTTGGAGAAACAAAAATCCTCTACAATTGACTGTCGCGGAAACATAAACCGGGACAAGTCCTATAGCACCCTTTTTAAATATTTGAATATTGTAATTTTGCCTTCCTAATTGTTTATGAAATCCTATCTACCACATGCCAATGAACCAAAAGAAACTGGTTAATGCAATATAAGCAGAGCCGGATTAAAGGGGGGGCTAAGGGGGCTGCAGCCCGGGCCACCGAATTTCGGGGGCCTCGAAAAGATTCGAAGGTTATAATCTAGTGCGGTTTCTAATCATTTAGATCCCTTTGTACCCGTTGCATAAATGGGAATGGGGCCTCTAAAAAAATTTAGCCCTGGGCCTCAAAATTCTTAATCCGGCTCTGAATATAAGCAGCGTGAGATAACATCGACAATGAATTCATTCAGATAATTTAACTTAGGCAAATTTTAGTGTCCCGCTTTATATTTCCTCAATAGTACAGTCGTGTGCAAATAAATCTGGGACAGTGTTTTTTTCACATGCAGATTCAGTTAAGCATTGAAGAATATCTCCATGGATTTCCTGCTATCAGAAAGAGTTACATTAAACTTTAACAGGTACTGAAACCCGTAACTCTCTCTGATAAGAGGAAATCCATTGAAATATTCCTCAAATTCTTAACTGAATCTGCATGTGAAAAAAACACTGTCCCAGATTTATTTGCACACGGCTGTACCTTTTAAAGTTTTGAAAAGTAATTGTGAAAATCATGTAAATAATTACTATAGTTGCTCACTTAACCTTTTGCTTGAGAGATGGCAGGACACAATTAGATGTCCGTATTGTACACCACTGAAATTGTCATGTTATAAGTAGGTATCTCAATTTCTTCTATTTGTTGTCAGAAATTCTCGGCATGTGAACACAACTGTAGATCACTAAATCGCATAAGCCCTTAAAATGAAACACCAAGGTAAAACACAAGTTGTTTATTTGGACACATTTCAGAAGATATTTACAGCATTAAATAAGAGGCGAAAATGCATCGACAAACAAACAGCCGAGGTCCATTAAAACGCAGTCGTGTGGGTGAATCCATGAATGCAGCAATTTTCAACGGGTTGAAAGTAAATGGGAAAAACTGCAGGTTTTTGGCTTGTCTAAATTAATTACCAATGAGCACCATGAAGACCCAGACCCAGTCCGTGTCCTCCGATGAGTCCGTGTCCTCCGATGAGTCCGTGTCCGCCGATGAGTCCGTGTCCACCGACGAGTCCGTGGGCACCAACGACAGCGGCGGCGGGGGCGGCGACAACGGCAGCTGCATGGGGCTGCACCAGGGCAGCGCCATGGCCGAGACCAAGACCTACTCCAGCAAGACCGACTCCACCAGCCAGGATTCCACCGTGGTGTCCTACGGGGCCGTGTCCGGTAACGACACCTGCGGGTCCAACGGCGGCGTGTCCGTCAACGGTTCCGGAGGGTCCGGCAGCTCCATGTGGGCCGACGACACCGGAAGCGCCGATGAGGGTGGTGGGTCCTGCGGGTACAACGTGGGCGACGCCGACGGCACCATGGCCTCCCCAGATGCCACCGGGCTTAGCGGCGGCGAGGGCGACGAAGCAGGCGAAGAGGGCGGCAGTCTGCAAGTGAGAAGGGTTAAATTAAAGGGGTTCCTGGGAGCGGTGAAGCTATTCTTACCAAGGCGTTCATGTTGCTGGTGCTTGGGCTCGAGTACGATACCAGTGAAAGAACACCCGCCGTATTTATAGTGCAATTGCGACCTTCTGGTGCTCGGCGAATAATTGCAGATTTTTAGCAACCACAAACAGACGCATTACTACCTGGTCGTGCTGACCACACCTAGCACAGTTCCTTAGTACGTTTTTTGCGGCAGAACTCTTACTTCAAATC
Source organism: Agriotes lineatus (assembly GCA_940337035.1). Lineage (NCBI taxonomy): Eukaryota > Metazoa > Arthropoda > Insecta > Coleoptera > Elateridae > Agriotes > Agriotes lineatus. Next base: position 46,438 of record CALNHX010005220.1, read on the forward strand.
GAAGGTAACGAGCATTCCGCTTTTATTAAATATATGTGCATATTAGTATGTTCAATAACTTCGCCGCAGCTAGTGTACTTTCTTTGGTAATGCCCAATTCATTCCGGTTGATCAGCCTCCGCGAGCCTATCTCAATGTCGCGAAAACAATTGATTATATCTATTAAATTTTAAGCAATCTCCACCAGTATGGCTTCTTTATTTAAACAACTGCACCCGAGCCATACATTTAAAATTAATAATAACGCAAAACAACTAAAACATTAATTTCAGAACAAGAAACTAGAAATTTATGAATTATAAAATCTCATAACTACTCCTTTTATATATTTTTATATATATTTTTCTTACGAAAAACAAGCTGCTATTAGATCAGGAGAGGTGTTTATGTAATCTGGCTACCCATTAAGAAAACGATTTGGAAACAAAATAAAATTTTAGTTTTCACATAGGCTCCATTTACATCAACACGTTTATTCTAACTTATTCCAAGGCAATCTCGTGAGAAACAATTTTTTCATAACTCTGCAAAACTGGCCAATGACTTCTTTACCTTCCTTTAGAAGAAAATTGTCTTCTCAGTAGATGTCTTTTTAATTTTGAAAATAAAGTATTAGTGGCTAAGTACCAAACCACGCTGCATGGAAAATATTTTAACTATCGATAATGGGTCCCGAGTAGTGTAGCTTGAACAAGCGTCCACGTTCGATCAGCAGAGTTAAGCAACGCTGTCTCTGGTCAGAACTTGGATGGGAGTTCCACGGCTGCATCTCTCGGCGCCTCGTGGTACGGCTATCACGGAAAAAAGTTGGTCCCGGCGGTCATACAACATCATGACAGTCGTTAGTGGGGTTGGAAGTCCTCATAACTGCACAGCGACGCCTATAATTGGCCTAACGGCTGTTGGCTGAGTGCGGATTAAATAAAAAAAAAAAAATGTATGGAACGTTTCGAGCTTTGTCCAGCCTGCAAGTAACTGAAAAGTAACAATTTCTTCTGGTCGTGGTTATCGGACCTTTTTGAATGGCTTCCTCATATATATTCCTTGCGATAATCGGCATTTATTCAGTCCAAAAGCTTCCGAAATAAAGTTATAACCCTTTTTGGTGTCTCATTTGAATATTTTTAGACAAAGCCCTGAAATTTACTTAGAAATTTGCCATTTACAGAACTTCTCCTCTGGTCTAGATAAGCTAACACTCCGTTTTTACTGCTGTTCACCCTCCGATTTCTTTATACACTCCTCCCTCCACTCACTTTTTCCCTTCAATAGGCTGTTATGTGCTTTTATGAGGTTGCATGTATAAATTGTGATAGATAGCAAACTGTAATATGAAAAAAAACGATGATACTTTTTAAAACTGATTTAGTGGTATTGTTGTAATTTTAATGTAAAAATGCTGAAAATTATATGAAAAGAGACAAAATTGCAATTGAAGAGTTTTTCGAGCACTATAAAACAAATCGGCACGATTTGGAAACTGAAGAAATTATAAATATTAATTTATTATATAATTAAATAATTAAAATATTGAAGGGAGGACCCGACATAAGGTTTGAAAACTGGAAAACATACAAAAACAGAAATATTCATAAATTACATTTTTATGTTCAGGGGAAGTTTCGCAACGCTTAGTTGACACAATATAGCATACGTTGCTGCTGGCACCACTTAAATTTATTGGTTTTGGGTCTGCCGCTATTAACATTATTGAAAGTTATTTAACTCATCGCTCTCAGACCGTTATACTTAAGGAATCTAAATTCAACTCTTTGTCCATTACTAAAGGTGTACCACAGGGTTCAGTACTTGGTCCGTTATTGTTTATAATATACACATTTTACTTTAAAATATCTGTAAAACATTGTGAATATCATCTTTATGTCGACGATTCTCAATTATTATACGAATCTTCTGCTGACAATGTGGCTGCTGCAAATATTATTGTCAATGATAATATTAAAAGCTTTGTTGAGCTATTAAAAAAACACTGTTTAAAAATCAATGCTAATAAAAGTTCGTTTCTGCTGTTTGGTAAGTCTACACTAAAAATATAATAAGACAGAATATTGCCATTAAAATTAAAGATATATTACTGCCGCTTTCTGATCGCGCAAGCAACCTTGGAATTATAATTGATACTGATCTTAGATTTAAGAAGCATCGACAACATTACAAAAGTCTTACCTCAAATTCAAATTAATTTTTAATCATAGATATAGTTTAAACCGTAATGTTAAAATTATGCTTCGTGAATCGCTAGTTTTGTCACAACTTAATTATTGCGATTCTGTTTATAGACCGTGTTTAGATGCTGTTGATAATAAGACAATTCAGCGTATGCACAACTCCTGTCTTCGACTCATTTTTCGTCTACGTAAATACGAACATATTTCGAATAAACTAAAGGGGGTTAAATCTAATAGCTCCCCTTTGCCATAAACTAGTTTTGACGAACGATCTTTTTCCTACAATATTGCTAATATTTACAATTATTTGCCTAATAAGCTTAAGTCTTTGTTATTAACTTGCTTTGAAAGCCATCTTGACGACATCTTATTTGATAAGCATCTGCAGTAGTATTTTACTTAATTGAAATAATATTTCTGTATTTACTATTGGATATAACCGTACTCCTTGCTATTAATTATATTTGTTCACAATGGGTTAAGTGGTAGAGCAGATGGTATTAGTTTTTAATACCAATCTAACTTGGCCCTTTTGGGATTTTAATATAATTACTGATACCAATTATATATTTTTTTACATGTGTATAGTTTCTTAACCCCAATAAAATTCCATTATTATTATTATTATTAATTTGGCAATATAATTTGAAAAATGAACACTCTACTTTGGATAGACTATTACCCGACGAAAAAACAAATTTGGAATTTAAAGAGGAGAAAACTGCCTTACTGATAATTATTAAATCAACAGGTTAACACACATAAAAAGCTTAACTAACGCAAAATTATATGTGAAAACAAACATGTCGTTGCAGCCAAATATATTGTAATGATATAGCCTACGAGATGCGGAAAGTCCCCCACATTTCGTTCCCCACATTTCGTACCCCACATTTCGTACCCCACATTTCGTTCCTGGGATATTTCGTCTTCTCACATCTCGTACATGGAAAACTTCGTTTTCGAGCGAGCTCAATTGTCTCCTAAACTACAGGGTGTTGAAAAACAAGTGGGGCGATCGGAATACAGTTAGAAAATGAAAGATATTTTAATTAATTTATTTATTATAATACACTTATAAGAACAAAATAAATTGTATTTATTAAAAATGATTTAATCTAAGTTTCTTCCTGATATTTTGTATAGGGCCATAATTTCTCATTCGAAACAACTTTCCTTAGTAATATTTTGCCGTATCATGAACCAAAGGGTAGTTTACCTGAAAAGAACTGCCAAGGCCGACTTGTTTTTGAAAAACTGAAAATTTTCTTAAAATTATCTACAAACCAAGCAGTAATTTTAATTCATATAACATTTTTATGTAAACCTAAAACTAAACTGTAATTTCCTCTTGTATACTCAATCCGGGGACATACTGTATATAGTTCTTATAAGTTTGTTATAATTAATAAATTAGTTAAAAAATCTTTCATTTTTCGAACTGCATTCCGATTGCTGCACTCGTTTTTCAACACCCTGTAATCTAGCAAACAAATTGAGCTCGCTCGGGAACGAAGTTTTCCGGGTACGAGATGTGAGAAGACGAAATATCCCGGGAACAAAATTGGGGAACGAACTTTCCGCAAATCATAGCCTACACCCCTATATGTGTGTTAGAATCAAATTTAGAAAAGATTAAGGGATTAAAAAGATTGAAAATAATTTGGATCTATTCAGGTATAAGGTGGGAATGTGAATGGATATTATGTAATTACAAAGTGAAAGAGAATTTATAGTTGAATGGAAAATAGCTATTTGAAACACAGATGGATTCGAAAATAATATAATTATTTAAAAATTGCAGTTTGAAACGAATGACACATACTTAATTGAAATAAAATAGAAATTTAGTAGGTTTAAATCAAATACATTAAAACTAGAGTGTATAAAAGGATATGATACCGTTAGGTAAATTTGTTTCAATTATTGAAAGATAACAAGTTTTAAAATGTATCAAAATAATTGTGTGTGATTAACAATATTTAAAATAACCTTGTTTTTATTAAGAAAATGTGTTGAATAATAAAAAGTGGAGTAATTGAAATCTACGAGGTTAAGTAAAATGGAAATTTAAAATAACAAGAATAAGTGGGGACATGGACTAACGAAGATTACAAGTATGTGGTAAAACTAATGGATAGCAGAATTAATCTACAAAAGTGAATCATTGGAGAAATATAATGGGTCAAGTTTATTGGAAAAGTCTATTTGACATATTACATTAATCGAATTGGATTACGTCAAGCTGTTTGGTACTGAGTGAGACTTCCAGAGGAGGATTATCGGGTAAGGGAAGCACATTCCAGGAAGTTGGTAGTTGCGGTAGCAAGTAGGTGTCTGCAAAATTTGGTCTGTTGGCTGCGTACTGTGGAGAAGGTGGGCTTGCTGATGGACGATTAGGACGTCTTGTCTGTCCGTGGACCATGCATTGCAGGAATGTGCTTGAAAGAGTCGAGTAGAAGGCAGAGAGGAGCAGTTTGGTTGGCATCCTGAACGTTGTGCTGAACAAGTAAAATGTGGGTAATTTATTATTAAAGTCATAACTAGAAAACGAAATAAAGACAATAAGAAAGTAAACTATTTACGAAAGAATTACTTACTGTTTTAATATTGTTGTGTACCATTGTAGTAATCGGGTATTTGTCATTTGAATTTCAAATCTGTTTTGACATTTGGTTGACATAAGTTATTGTGACTTATGCGAATGAGATTAAAAATATTAGAACATCAATTTTTCATAACTCAGTTAATTAGATAAAGGAATCCACCCCTGATTTTCAGGAGCTATCTCGAATAAGAATTGTTGACATTCTCTATATAAAAGGGCAATTTTTAATTTAAAAACAGTTTAATCTATACATATATAAAGGAAAGTCACAATCCTGACTAATCAGCGTAGAGCCGAAACCACTGGCACTAAAAACTTGAAATTTTGGGTGAAAGGTTCAATTTGTTATGAAAGGTAGTGCTAAGAAGGGATTTTTTGAAATTCGACCCCTAAGGGGGTGATAAGGGGTAAAATGTGTTTTCACGAATTCTTCAATATCTCTTACACCCGATAAGATATCAATTTGGTGTTTGCTTGCAAAGATTATCAATGCAAATATATAGAAACGTATGTTAAGATTTTGCCCTAACCAACCCCTAAAGGTGCAAATCTGGATTGGGGGTGAATTAAAGAACCGTTCGTACCTCCTACGTTTATTGAGTTAGAACATTCTTTTTTGCCATATAGATGTATTTTTAAAATATTTAGAAAGTGGTTTAAGGGAATTTGAAAAGATTAACCCTAAGGGGGTGAAAAGGGGCAAACTGTGTTTTCACGAATTCCTGAATATCTCTTACACCCGATAAGATAGCGACTTGGTGTTTACTTGCATAGGTGTCCAATAGAAGTATCTAAAAACACATTTCAGGATTTTGCCCTAATCGACCACTAAAGATGCAAATCTGGATTCGGGGTAAATTAATAGTTATTTAAGATACAAGTGCAAAAAGGCATTCTTTATTGCACGAATAGGTCAAATTAGAATGCGAGCGTTAGCGAGCATTCTAAGACCTATGAGTGCAATAAAGAGCCTTTTTGCAAGAGTGTCTTACAACGTTTTATCTACGATCATAATCTTTTACGAAAGTATGTATTTCATTTTGTATTTTTTAAATTTACGTGGAATAAAATTTTTATAACACTAGTGTACTAAAAGTTAACTTTTTACACTAATATCGGTGTAGAAAGTAGGCACTTTTTACATGATCGTAGATAAAAAACCCTTTGTAACTCCTAGGTTTATTCACCTAGAACATTCCTGTTTTTTTTGGCATATAAATATATTTTTTTTTTTTTTTTTTTTTATTTAATAGTTTTTGGGCATCAGCTGCTTTGGCTATTAGCCCATACGGTGTGATATGTACTTTTTTAAATTAGTTCATAAAGTCCATTTTGCTGTAGAAAACTTAGTAAGGAATTGCTATCTAGGTTTTTAAGATCCGGATTTCCACGGATTTGAGCTCTCTTACATTCTAGCAATATGTGGTTCACTGTTAGAGGTACGTGACATTCATCACAAGTTGGCTGGTCCTCTCCCGATAATATATGTTTTTTGGTCAATCGCGTGTGACCTGTACGAATTCTTGTCAACACAACTTGCTGTTTTCTACTCAAATTAGTGGGATATGAAAAGTTTCCTATTACTGGCAAGAAATTTTTTAGGTATGTATTATAATTTCTCCAGGTATTTTGAAACCTCTCTTGTACTCTAGTGGTGACTTGATGTTTCACATCCTTAATGTTGTACAGGTTTTCTGATGCCTCACATATTCCCTCTGCGGCTTCTTTGGCAGCAGAATCTGCCTTTTCATTGCCTACTATTCCAGCATGGCTGGGTACCCATATGAAACTTAGCTTTTTGTGAGCGCGAAGAAGAAGTCCGTATAGAGATTTTATATTTACTATCACTGGATCTAATGTGAATCTGTTTCCAATTGCTTCCAGCACAGATAAAGCATCTGTACAAATTATGAAGGAGGCGTGATCTGATGCTAAACATATTTGCAGGGCCGTCCGTATGGCAAATGATTCGCAAGAAAATATACTGATGTCGAGTGGTAGTGATCTTTTGGTAGTTTCGTTATTATATACTACTGCATATCCCGTTCCCTTATCAGATTTAGAACCATCCGTAAAGAGAAATTGGAAACTTTCATATTCTTGTATTAACTGTAGATAACACTGCTTAATTACACCTGCGTTCATATCTTTTTTGTTTATATTTAACAAGTCTAATCTGATTTCGGGTATTTTCTCGAGCCATGGTGGTTCTGTTTTCTTTTCGGCTAGGTGTAAAAATTGTTCTGGCAGAGATAAGGTAGCCATTACCGTAGTTGATCTGGTAGACGATGATTTATTCCGTGTATCTTCTTCTTGATAGCGGGCAGAGAATATATCGCTCTGGAAAAGGGATAAGATAGGGTGTCCAACATGAGCATGCAGCTTAATTCTATAGCAAGCGATTATTTTGTCGCGTCTTAAGTTTAATGGCGTTAGTGCTGAATCTGCATATAGGCTTGCCCTCGGGCAGGTATAGAATGCTCCTGTAGCATATCGAATGCCAGAGTTATGTATGGTGTTTAGTGGCGCTAGTCTACTGGGTTTAGCAGAACCATATGCTACACAACCGTAGTCTATTTTCGAAAGTATTAATGTTTTATGAAGGAGTAGGAGAATGTTTCGTTCAGCTCCCCAGCTAGTGTGAGCCAAATTTTTAATAACATTGAGTGTTCTCTTGCAAGAGGAGACCAGGTAATCTATATGAGCCTTCCATGTAAGCTTTTTATCAAACAATACTCCTAAATACTTGAAAGAATTTACATTCTCTATTTCATTTCCGTGTAAGTTAAATATAGGAACATCAACACAAGTGGACCTTTTTCTACAAAAGTGTATAGTTTTGGTTTTAGCTATCGATATCGAAAGATTTCGTTCTGTTAAAGCTTGTGAGAGTTCTGTCAAACCGTTTTGTAGTGTGTCTTGAATACTATCATTCCTGTTGCTTGCTTTGAATAATACGATATCATCTGCATATGCACAGTAAATTACCGATTTACTAATCGTCAGCAATGAGGAGTTTATTGCTATTAAGAACAATGTGGCACTTAGCGGTGATCCTTGTGGTGTTCCATGTTTAAGGATAAATGGATCAGATAAAGTATCATTTACCTTGACATTTATTATACGACCATCTAAAAAACGTTTTATAAATAGCGTCAGATTTCCCCTTATCCCCCAGTCGTAGAGTTGGCAAAGTATGTCATCATGTCGTACAGTATTAAATGCATTTTTTATGTCAACAAAAATGGCAGAGGCATGCAAGTTGTAAAGAAAACAGTTATTAATCGCATTTTCCAAAAATACTATGGCATCGGTAGTCGAGTGACCTTTTCTAAAACCGAATTGGTAGCGCGCCAGTAACTCTTGTTGTTCTAAAATCCAGTTCAGTCTGAAATTGACCATTCTTTCCAGTAATTTGGCAATGCAGCTTGTGAGCGACACCGGTCTATAGTGTGATGGTTCAGACGGATTCTGTACTTTGGGGATTGGAATTATAATAGCCTTTTTCCAGGACTCAGGAAAAATGTCGCCATTCCATACAGCGTTAAGTGATTCTAATAAACGATGTTTCGCTTCTTGAGTTAGGTTTTTGATGAAAGCAACTGGAATATCATCAGGACCTGGAGCATTACTTTTAGATTTCGCTATTGCGTATTCTAGTTCTCCTAGAGTAAACGGCGAGTTGTAGGGATAACTATCTCCAGTGGTAAAAATGTTATTATGTTCAGTACGGTTTTCATCATTTTCCTCATTGCACGATAGTGCAAAATTTTTTGCTAATGCGTTTGCGATATTTTTTGAATTCGTTATTATTGTATCGTCTGTAGAAAAAGATGTAATAGAATTTATTTGCGCATTTCCTCTTATTCGTCTAACCTTATCCCAGACTTCTTTAAGGGTCGCATTCGTATTTAAGGACGATACATAATTTTGCCACGATTTCCTTTTGGCAGTTAATATTGCTCTGCGACTTACTGCTCTCGCCCTTTTAAATTTAATTAAGTTTTCCTGAGTTGGATAACGTTTAAATTTCTGTAATGCCCTTTTCTTTTCTTTTATTGAAGATTTTATTTCGTCAGACCACCATGGAACTGGAGATTTGTTTAAAATTCCTCTTGAACGTTTCGAAATACATTTGCTGCCAACATCGTGAATTATAACAGAAAATTCGTTCATAGAGAGATGGTGAGTATTTTCGAACGCCGCCGTTAATGCATCCTGGAAATAACTCCAATCAGCCTTCTTAAGCAACCATTTTTCAGGTAAGTATATTTGGTTATTATATTGAAAATTCTTGAACTGTAAAGTGATAGGAAAATGGTCACTGTGGTGTAGATCATCATCGACAGACCAAATGATAGATGATAAAAGAAAAGCTGAACAGATTGAAAGATCAATTGCAGAAAAGGTGCCAAATCTGGAGGAAAAATGAGTCGGCGTTCCAGTATTTAGTATTCCTATATCATCGTTTTCCAGAAGTTTTTCAATAATATGACCCGCTTGGTCTGTTACTAAGGAACCCCATAAATTACTGTGGGCATTAAAGTCACCTAAAAGAAGAAATGGAGTTGGGAGTTGTTTTATTATGTTTGTAAGATCGTGTAAGGTCCAGTTTAAGGTGGGTAAGTATATGGAACATATGGTTACTTGAATAGGATATGTAACCTTAACAGCTACTGTTTGTAGGTTAGAATTTATGTCTAGTTTTGAAGCAGAACATTCATTTTTAATAAGAATCGCTACACCACCATGAGCTCTTGCACCATCTTGAGCATCTTTCCTAAATATTTTATAGCTTTTAAATGTGACGTTTTTAGATTCGAGAAATCTTGATTCTTGGATACATAGACATATCGGCGAGTATTGGTTAATTAGCATATATATCTCCGGTAATTTACTAAAGAAACCATTGCAGTTCCATTGCAAAACATTGAGATACGCATGTGTTTCGGTGCATAATATCGGCATTTCATCGCTAGTCGATGAAGCAATATTCGACACATTATTAGTATTAGTGATTGAAGTAGTATAATCCATAAAAATAAATATAGAAATAAATAAAAAATATTAATAACAAAGTAACAAAAAAAATATATACATATACATGTAATTATCGACTAACGTTATCACAGTAGTTATCACAGACTAAGAAGTTTCTATGTTCGCTCTCAGTTAGGTCTTGGCTTCCGGGGTTTCCCCTTAGGCCAACCTTTCTTTTTCTTCTTATTAATTTCTGAAAGTACCATTTGATCTATAGATTCCAAACTAGATTCTATGGATGCTAGAGTTTTTACAGAGTTTACGGAAGTAGTTTGTGGAGATGCTTCTCGTTTTCTCTTTTCAATTAGTTCACTTATTTCCATTTGATTTGACAAACTATTTGAATATCCTGATGTCTGTGGAGATGATATTTTTGAGTAGTTTCTCGTGTAGAGCCTATGTCTATATCTCTCTCCACTGTGTCAGTTACCTCATTCCTTGATGGAGAACCGTTTGCTTCAATAGTTCGATCACCTGTCGATGTGTTAGCACATGAGAATTGAGAATTCGAAATAAGCAACGACTGTTGGTCTTTGAGTATTTTAATAATACCTGGAGCTAAAACCTGAAGAAGTTGATTAGCAAATTCTTTAGATGCTAGTAATTGCGTCGCATTTTCTGTTGCGCTTGCATATGATTTATTTGGCAAAACGGTTGAGGGACCAACTCTTCGTTTTGCTTCTATATATGATATTTTATCAATTACCTTTATTTTCTGGATTGCTAGTTCTTGTTGATAAATCGGACATGTTGGTGATCGAGCGGAATGGTTTCCTTCGCAATTTATACATAGTAGGGGTTCAGTGCATGGTTCGCCTTCGTGTAATGCCCTACCACAGACACAAATTCGTAGATTTTGGCATTTGTCAGACATATGTCCAAATCTCTGGCATCGAAAACAGCGCATTGGAGACGGTATATATGGACGCACCCGTAGCGAGTACCATGCCCCACGAATTGTTGAAGGTAAATCACTACGATTAAACGTAAGTATGTGATTAGCTGTGTCAACAATTTGTCCATTCCTTCTAGTTGTTATTCGTTTAACTGCTACTACATGTTGCCCTCGTAACCCTTCTAAGATTTCCTCAATGGAAGAATTTAGGAAATCCGGACAAAATACCACACCTCTACAGGAATTCAATATTCTATGTGGAGTAACCTTTACAGAATAGTCAGCCAATTTCTTTATATCTAAAAGTCTTTTGCTTTGTTTATTTGACACAGTTTCCACTAATAACCCATCTTTAGTTTTCCGAATATTTTTTGTTTCCCCAACTAGACCGTACAATGACTTTGCTATTAAAAATGGACTAATCTTTTGAAAATCACCATCCATTCTTTCAATGACCAGGAACCGAGGATAGTTACCCATCGTCTCGCTGCTCACAGATTTTTTCTCCAGAGGAGGAAATGAGTCCTTTGGTGATGAGGAGGACTCAACCTCAATAGTATTAAGATGAGGGGCAGCACCATCTCCCACACCATCTTTAGAGGGAGGCCCAGAGCTGCCCGCCATCCCTGTAACATTTAAGATAGGAGAACCCGGACCCTGCCGAGTCTCCATCGCAGAATAATATATATTTTGGGCCAAAAACAGATAGAATGCACAGGAAACGCCAAGGATTATACAAAAATTTAAGTCAGCCAAGAGAAAAATGCAAGTGCGTTCGCACAGAACGGCCTCAGAATCCTCCGTAGCAGGGTCCGCGCTGGTACGGAGCCGATTGTCCATGGTCCCTGAACAACGGAGCCGCGGACCTCTAGCTCCAACCCACTTAAGCTTCGGCTGGCCAGACCTACCATCCCATGCCGGAATCCGGGTCTACGGCGACATGGGTACGCTTCAAAATGGAGAAGGACAACGAAGAACCACGACACCTTTATGAACAAAGACTTTCACAACCGGGTAGTCTAGATACTTGCTGGATAGACTACTCTGCCTCAGCAAGGATTGTTTATCGAGGTTTACTCCTCTAGTCCTTTTAGTCGCCTTTTACGACAGGCAGGACATACCGTGGTTGTATTCTAACTGTAGAAAGTAGGCACTTTTTACATGATCGTAGATAAAAAACCCTTTGTAACTCCTAGGTTTATTCACCTAGAACATTCCTGTTTTTTTTGGCATATAAATATATTGTTAAAATATTTAGAAAGCACTATTGTTATTTTTTGAATTGTTAATTGTTTGTTTGATTTCATGTACATCCATTGGCAAAAGAAAGAACGTTTTCGTATTTACAGGGTCAATTGTTGATAAGTGGTAGGTAAGTTCCTTGTGTTATATTACCTGTTAAGGTGGTGACAATGGAATGAAAATATGAGTTAAACTATTCGGCTACTGAGAATGGATCTTCAATGAGAGAATTATTATCTGGTCTTAATTTAATGGTAGTTGATTGTTCTTTTCTTTCATTACCTGTAAGTTTTTTAACTTATTAAACTATGTAGAAATTGGTTTTGAATAGTAAATATTTTTGGATAATTTTATTGCACTTTGCAGAACTCGATTATATATATATATATATATATATAGATATGTAGTTGAAAATTGCGGGGTTTGAAGTAAATTTTTGAATGTAATTTAAACACCTTTTATTTTTGCAGGATGTACGAATACCTTCGGTTATCCAAGTTTTATTAATATGTGCCTTGGCATTTTTTAAGGGAAACGCCGTCTTAAAAAAACTAGCCGTCACTTCAATGAACTCACAAAAAGTAGTATTAATATTAGCATCAGTGTTTTGAAGTAAGTTCGACCAGTTGTAGTTTGAACAGAACGAGGACAATTAGTCAAAATTGCGTTTACTAAAAATTCATAATTCATGATTCATGATCTGAAATACCTGCAAGTATTTCAGTGTCAACTTTTTTTATATTAGAACAAACATAATCTATCAAAGATGGAGTAGTTGAGTAGTGTACCTAGGCGGGTTCTGGGCCACATTTGACCTTGAACTTTTTTCAAGGTCACGGGCCTAGCCGAGGTCAAGGTCACAGGCCTAGCCGGTGGGCGTGGCCTAGTCGGGTCATTGACCTCGGCCACTTCCGAGAATTTTTTCTAGGTCACGGATCTAGCCTAGGTCAAGGTCGGAGTCATTGGCCTAGTCGGGGTCATTGACCTCGGCCACTTCCGGGAATTTTTTGGGTTAAAAGTGTAGTTTTTGAAATTTTCCCACGCTCGAGCGTCTGGGATGCAGACATGTCTATTCATGCAGGATGTTATCAGTAAATAGAACAATGAAAAATTTTCTCAGGCTCGACCGGATGTGAGTCATCGTCTGACAGACATGTTTATTCTTGCAGGATGTTGTTGAACAATGACATCCATTGTTTGAAAATCAGCACGATAATTGGACAATGAAGCTATTGTTGTCTGGAGGAATTTTTGCTGACAGCCACTATAATATAGGTAAGAAAGAGGGGTTGGGCTGCTATTCAACTACCCTGTTCCAACTACCTGTTTGAGAAAATGTGCAAGGTTGCTAAAAAATAAACCGAATTAATTGTGGTCTAATAGTATATATCGAATTATTTCCAGCTAAAAAGATGCAATATAAAAATCCAAACCATTTTAAATAACTTGTTAGGTTTTTGTTTTATTACGCGTGCGACGAGATGTATGTCTGGATATTTAACTCGAATAGGCCGATTGGAAGCATCTTTTAGTAGATAGGTAATGTGTTCGATCCCACTGGAGGACTGTTTAAGCGGTAGACAGTATATAACAAAGTGTTGGGGTGTTAGAGACATTGGGAAATCTGCAACATTGTTTGTAAGCAAAGTAAATATTAAGTGTTTTTTCCAGTACTTTATTAAATACACAGTCTCGAAAATTGAGCCGATAGTTATATATTTTACTTTTGCTGTTGGATTTATGTACAGCACCCCCTCGCTTTAGAAATAAGCAAGTTCCTAAAGAAATATTATGATGCTGTAGAGATTTACACGTTACAGGTGTGTATAAAAATTACGTATTTATTAAATATTACTGTTAACAAAGCTGTTAAACGTATGATACAGGCAGTTATTAATTAGAGTGGTGGTTTAATTTTATCATTGGAATTTCGGTTTCTTACAACGGTATTTGTAAATCATTCGTAAGTAGTCCACCGATACACATTTATTTACGTTATGCATGTGCAGACTTGCTTGTTATGCAAGGTCGTTGACTTATCGTATGCAGTGTAGGAAATGTTATCATATGACTTTGTCAGCACGCCATAAAAGTTGGTTTTTGTAGTATAAGACATCCGCAAGCTAATTCGGTAAAGAGGTGGAAAAATACTTAAAGAAAATATTAGCAGATAATACATTTGAAAAATCTGCACGACTAATACTCAAGATTATTACAATTAGAGACTGCAGACAAAAAGTAAGATATCAAAATTTTAAAATAAAACCCAGAGAATAAGAATTAAATAAAGCCAAGTCAAAGCTATTAGATCACGGCAATATATTAATAAAAAACCAAGTTCCTAAAGAAATATTATTATGGTGTAGATATTTACAGGTTACAGTTCGGTGTATAAAAATTACGTATTTATTAAATATTACTGTTAACAAAGCTGTTAAACGTATGATACAGGCAGTTATTAATTACTTAATAAAACAATTGTCCTATATCCGGTATTCATGGTTTATGTCTTAATCTGATTTTAATAGTCGATTAGAGTTGAATAACTAAGGTTATTACAATGCTAAAGACTGTGCGCAAAATGTAAGATATCAAAATTTCAAATAAAACCCAGAGAATAAGAATTAAATAAAATAAAGCCATTAGATCACTGCAATCACTACAATAATAAGGATGCTATACTCAATGGTGAGGGACAGTTTCATTTTTGCTGGAGAAAAACATCTAGATTGGTTAAAAATCAGATGTATAAGAGAAAATCTCAAACTTGTTTAAAAACATTTTGTAACTAAACAATCACATTTAAAATTGTATAAATAAAGCTAAAATTAGAAGGAGACGCAGACTATAGAAAATACGTGTCAATACTTGTGGATGTGAGCGTCTAGGAAATGTGCAAGGTTGCTAAAAATAAACCGGATGTGAGTCATTGTCTGTAAATGCCAAACTTGTCAGAACCTGCCTGCCTGTCTGCTGCGTAATTAAACAACGAAGCCATTGTTTGAGAAATGTGCAAGGTTGCAAAAATAAACCGGTTGTCTGGAGTTTCTGCACAGGTCAGCGCGGGAGTCTGCGCGATGGTTTGGCGGGAAATTCAAAATTCTGCGTAGGTTTTGGCGGTAAATTTAAATTACACTCAGGTTTTGACGGTAAATTTAAATTATGATCAGGGTTTTGGCGGGAAATTTAAATTCTGCGTGTTGTCTGGGGTTTCTGCACAGGTCAGCGTGAGGGTCTGCGCGAGGGTGTTTGCGCATGCTTGGCGGTAAAATCAAATTCTGTGCAGGTTTGGCGGGAAATTTAAATTCTGCGTAGGTTTTGGCGGGAAATTCAAATTATGCTCAGGTCTTACAGGTAAACAGATAGGTAGACAGGCAAACAGTCAGACAGGCAGTATGGTTTATGTCTTAATCTGATTTTAATAGTCGATTAGCGTCGAATAACTAAGGTTATTACAGTGCTAACAACTGTGCGCAAAAATTTTAAAATAAAACCCAGAGAATAAGAATTAAATTAAATAAATCCGAGTAAAAGCTATTAGATCACTGCAATACTCTAATTAATAAGGATGGTGAGGGACAGTATAATTTTAAACTTATCTAGATTGGTTAAAAATCAGATGTATGTATAAGAGAAAACTTGTTTAAAAACATTTTGTCAGACAAATTCCTGTCTAGACCTGCGCATGTGAGTCATCGTCTGGGAATGTGCAAGGTTGCTAAAAATAAACCGGTTGTCTGAGGTTTCTGCGTAGGTCTGCGCGGGAGTCTGTGCGGAGGTTTGGCGAAAAATTCAAATTCTGCGTAGGTTTTGGCGGTAAATTCAAATTCTGTCTAGGTTTTTGGGCGGGAAATTCAAATTATAGTCAGTGGAAAAATCTGGGAGTGTACAAGGTTGCTAAAATGTATGGGGCCTTTACACCAGATGTAGTTAATGATCTCCATTATCAGTGTCTATAAATTTGGTAGACAGACAGACAGGCAGGCAGACAGACAGATAGACAGACAGACAGACAGACAGACAGACAGACAGACAGACAGGTAGGCAGACAGACAGACAGACAGACAAATAGACAGACAGACAGACAGCTAGACAGGTAAACAGCTGTTTCTGTAACGGTTTTATGGGCACGATGGTGTAATAAAACGACAATTGTAAATATAATTGTATTTTATTTGTCTAATGTACATGTATAAAATTATTACAAATATATTATACACTAGTCAATTATTGTGGTAGAGGTGTTGTTGTCATCTCTGTCTGGAGGATCTCCTCGTGCTGTTTCCGAACTGGATTTATTCAATTATTCTTGCCTCTTTTAACTCTTCTATTATACTAACAATTTCATTTCTATGATTTGTATGGCCAGATGCTTGAGAGGCATACAGTAACTTTAATCGATCAACTAATTCGTTCGGATCATCCCAGTAAACATAATCCAACGGTTTATTGCTAACTTGCTGCATACCTTTACCAGTAAGCTTTGTAGTCCTTAACGATATCGATGATGGCGAGGGTGATGATGACAGGTTAGATTTTATAAATTTCTTGTATTTCGCTTGGTTGAAACCTACCTTCTGATCATTTTTATCAAAATTTCTATGCGCTGCATTGGTTCTGTTTATGATATCATTATAATTTGCACTATCTGTCAGCGTTGGAGTTATTTGAGGATCGTTTTTAAATAGTAATTCGTACAAACCAGGCGTACCTTCATAGCGAACATTTTTTACAATTATATCAGATCCCTTTATATCTAGCTCATCTCCACCAAAATAAAATTGGTTTTTATCAAAATCATATCTAATTCCATACCTCCCTAGATTTGGTCTTTCTATAAGATAATTGCTTACATATTTTCTAGGAAGTTCGTCATACTGTTCTAAGAAAGAACTTATAGCTTGCGGTTGAAATTTGTTTGTTATAGTTGTATTAGGTTCATCTTCGGTGGATTCACACAATACTTCATCAGCCGGTATTGGTGTAAATAATTCTAGTTTTGGAGGATTTGATATATTGATATATTCATCATCGTCATCATCCGCGTCATAATCGTATTTAGTTTTTCTTTTAAGATCATCATCATAATTGTATTTAACTTTCTCTTTCTTTTTCAATTTGAAAGGCTTAAATTGTGATGGAGGATTCTCTTTTGTATTGATTTCTTTTGCAACACTTTGTATTTGTTCGGTAACAGGTTTAAAAAATTTACCGAGGAGCTGTTGTTGCACCAACTTACCCTCCTTAAGAGCTCGAACTTTCTGTCTTATAATATTTTTAGTTTTAATAAGTTCTGTCGCTACATTCGTTTTCATTATTGTCACAAGTATGTAAGCGGTAGACAGCCAGACAGACAGACAGGTAAACAGCTAGATAGGTAGACATTTAGACAGCTAGACAGGTAGACAGCTAGACAGGTAGACAGCTAGACAGGTAGACAGGTAGACAGCTAGACAGGTAGACAGCTAGACAGGTAGACAGGTAGACAGCTAGACAGGTAGACAGGTAGACAGCTAGACAGGTAGACAGCCAGTTAGACAGTTAGAGAGACTGACAGATTCAAACTAGTTCACACGTCAACAATTTCTTATCAAATGATAGATATCAGAATTGTTAGATGTATATATAAGAATCAAATTTATGACGATAGCGTCCACCAAGCTGAGTTCAGTTATTCGCTAGAATTGTCTGAAATATGATTGAGGATAATGTTTACCACCACTGTTTTTTTTCATATGTTCGTGCAATATAAGCAATACATTTTCGTCCTGCTTGATCGGTTTCCCCTTTACATTTTGGACACTTATACTTAACTGGTACAGGTATCTCTCTCACACCTATTTCTATTACTGCTCACAAACTGTACAATAAATGGTGTTAAGAATGCCTGCCTGTCCGTCTGCCTGTCTGTCTGTCTGTCTGTCTGCCTGCCTACCTGCCTGTCTGCCTGCCTACCTTCGTGCCTGCTTGCCTGTCCGCCTACCTGCTTGCCTGCCTGTCTATCTGTCTGTTTGTCTGCCTGCCTGTCTGCCTGTCTGTCTGTCTGTCTGTCTGTCTGTCTGTCTGTCTGTCTGCCTACCTGTCTATCTGTCTGTCTGCCTACCTGTCTGTCTGTCTGTCTGCCTGTCTGCCTGTCTGTCTGTCTGTCTGTCTGTCTGTCTGTCTGTCTGTCTGTCTGTCTATTTGTCTGTCTGTCTGTCTGTCTGTCTGCCTACCTGTCTGTCTGTCTGTCTGTCTGTCTGTCTGTCTGTCTGTCTGTCTATCTGTCTGTCTGCTTGCCTGTCTGTCTGTCTACCAAATTTATAGACACTGATAATGGAGATCATTAACTACATCTGGTGTAAAGGCCCCATACATTTTAGCAACCTTGTACACTCCCAGATTTTTCCACTGACTATAATTTGAATTTCCCGCCCAAAAACCTAGACAGAATTTGAATTTACCGCCAAAACCTACGCAGAATTTGAATTTTTCGCCAAACCTCCGCACAGACTCCCGCGCAGACCTACGCAGAAACCTCAGACAACCAGTTTATTTTTAGCAACCTTGCACATTCCCAGACGATGACTCACATGCGCAGGTCTAGACAGGAATTTGTCTGACAAAATGTTTTTAAACAAGTTTTCTCTTATACATACATCTGATTTTTAACCAATCTAGATAAGTTTAAAATTATACTGTCCCTCACCATCCTTATTAATTAGAGTATTGCAGTGATCTAATAGCTTTTACTCGGATTTATTTAATTTAATTCTTATTCTCTGGGTTTTATTTTAAAATTTTTGCGCACAGTTGTTAGCACTGTAATAACCTTAGTTATTCGACGCTAATCGACTATTAAAATCAGATTAAGACATAAACCATACTGCCTGTCTGACTGTTTGCCTGTCTACCTATCTGTTTACCTGTAAGACCTGAGCATAATTTGAATTTCCCGCCAAAACCTACGCAGAATTTAAATTTCCCGCCAAACCTGCACAGAATTTGATTTTACCGCCAAGCATGCGCAAACACCCTCGCGCAGACCCTCACGCTGACCTGTGCAGAAACCCCAGACAACACGCAGAATTTAAATTTCCCGCCAAAACCCTGATCATAATTTAAATTTACCGTCAAAACCTGAGTGTAATTTAAATTTACCGCCAAAACCTACGCAGAATTTTGAATTTCCCGCCAAACCATCGCGCAGACTCCCGCGCTGACCTGTGCAGAAACTCCAGACAACCGGTTTATTTTTGCAACCTTGCACATTTCTCAAACAATGGCTTCGTTGTTTAATTACGCAGCAGACAGGCAGGCAGGTTCTGACAAGTTTGGCATTTACAGACAATGACTCACATCCGGTTTATTTTTAGCAACCTTGCATATTCCCTAGACGCTCACATCCACAAGTATTGACACGTATTTTCTATAGTCTGCGTCTCCTTCTAATTTTAGCTTTATTTATACAATTTTAAATGTGATTGTTTAGTTACAAAATGTTTTTAAACAAGTTTGAGATTTTCTCTTATACATCTGATTTTTAACCAATCTAGATGTTTTTCTCCAGCAAAAATGAAACTGTCCCTCACCATTGAGTATAGCATCCTTATTATTGTAGTGATTGCAGTGATCTAATGGCTTTATTTTATTTAATTCTTATTCTCTGGGTTTTATTTTAAATTTTGATATCTTACATTTTGCGCACAGTCTTTAGCATTGTAATAACCTTAGTTATTCAACTCTAATCGACTATTAAAATCAGATTAAGACATAAACCATGAATACCGGATATAGGACAATTGTTTTATTAAGTAATTAATAACTGCCTGTATCATACGTTTAACAGCTTTGTTAACAGTAATATTTAATAAATACGTAATTTTTATACACCGAACTGTAACCTGTAAATATCTACACCATAATAATATTTCTTTAGGAACTTGGTTTTTTATTAATATATTGCCGTGATCTAATAGCTTTGACTTGGCTTTATTTAATTCTTATTCTCTGGGTTTTATTTTAAAATTTTGATATCTTACTTTTTGTCTGCAGTCTCTAATTGTAATAATCTTGAGTATTAGTCGTGCAGATTTTTCAAATGTATTATCTGCTAATATTTTCTTTAAGTATTTTTCCACCTCTTTACCGAATTAGCTTGCGGATGTCTTATACTACAAAAACCAACTTTTATGGCGTGCTGACAAAGTCATATGATAACATTTCCTACACTGCATACGATAAGTCAACGACCTTGCATAACAAGCAAGTCTGCACATGCATAACGTAAATAAATGTGTATCGGTGGACTACTTACGAATGATTTACAAATACCGTTGTAAGAAACCGAAATTCCAATGATAAAATTAAACCACCACTCTAATTAATAACTGCCTGTATCATACGTTTAACAGCTTTGTTAACAGTAATATTTAATAAATACGTAATTTTTATACACACCTGTAACGTGTAAATCTCTACAGCATCATAATATTTCTTTAGGAACTTGCTTATTTCTAAAGCGAGGGGGTGCTGTACATAAATCCAACAGCAAAAGTAAAATATATAACTATCGGCTCAATTTTCGAGACTGTGTATTTAATAAAGTACTGGAAAAAACACTTAATATTTACTTTGCTTACAAACAATGTTGCAGATTTCCCAATGTCTCTAACACCCCAACACTTTGTTATATACTGTCTACCGCTTAAACAGTCCTCCAGTGGGATCGAACACATTACCTATCTACTAAAAGATGCTTCCAATCGGCCTATTCGAGTTAAATATCCAGACATACATCTCGTCGAACGCGTAATAAAACAAAAACCTAACAAGTTATTTAAAATGGTTTGGATTTTTATATTGCATCTTTTTAGCTGGAAATAATTCGATATATACTATTAGACCACAATTAATTCGGTTTATTTTTTAGCAACCTTGCACATTTTCTCAAACAGGTAGTTGGAACAGGGTAGTTGAATAGCAGCCCAACCCCTCTTTCTTACCTATATTATAGTGGCTGTCAGCAAAAATTCCTCCAGACAACAATAGCTTCATTGTCCAATTATCGTGCTGATTTTCAAACAATGGATGTCATTGTTCAACAACATCCTGCAAGAATAAACATGTCTGTCAGACGATGACTCACATCCGGTCGAGCCTGAGAAAATTTTTCATTGTTCTATTTACTGATAACATCCTGCATGAATAGACATGTCTGCATCCCAGACGCTCGAGCGTGGGAAAATTTCAAAAACTACACTTTTAACCCAAAAAATTCCCGGAAGTGGCCGAGGTCAATGACCCCGACTAGGCCAATGACTCCGACCTTGACCTAGGCTAGATCCGTGACCTAGAAAAAATTCTCGGAAGTGGCCGAGGTCAATGACCCGACTAGGCCACGCCCACCGGCTAGGCCTGTGACCTTGACCTCGGCTAGGCCCGTGACCTTGAAAAAAGTTCAAGGTCAAATGTGGCCCAGAACCCGCCTAGGTACACTACTTAGTTGAAAATCTAGTAAACGACTTTACGTGCATTTCAAGAATATGTATCCTTAATAAATTTTTCATAATTGCTCACTGAACGCACAACAAAATTTAAACGACTATTCAACTCACCCCCTTCAAGTTAACTATTCACCAATCATAATTTAGTATTTATGTCATTTGCCACCAATCAGCGTAAAATTGTGCAACAATTCCTCTAGCGGAGTTTTAATGACAATTTTTTTCTCTTCCTGTGACATTATTTAACTTCCTGTAAAATTAATCAAATATGATATTAGAAATGTCAAATTTGACAAACAATTTATTTTACGTCAACAGATGTTTATTTTCAAAGAGGACGTGATAAAATTGATTAATTACTAAGAAATGTCAATTTTGTTCGTTGAATAGTCCTTCAAATACCGCTTGCAGCCGACGAATTGCATGAATTTTTGTCAAAGTGTTTATTCGTGTTTATTGCTTCAAAATTGGTCTCGTGCTGTCGCACTCGACCAATTTATATCGAAGCAATAAACACTCATACACTTTGACAAAAATTTTCCGCAATTCGTCGACCGCTCGCGGTATTGTATATGAAAACTCAACTCTTAAATCATCAAAATCGGTAATCCCAGGGAAAACAAAACTGATCATGGCAATATATTAGAGTGTCTCCGCGATTACGATTTTTTCTGTTATATATTGATACCACGTTGTAATTTAATAGCTGTGGAATTGTTTGTTCTTTCTTAATCCAATTTTCAGTAATATAAATTAAGTTAGGATAATTGAGATCTTCAACGGGTGCAGTCAATTCACCTAATTTATTATTAATTCTTTGTATATTTAAGAGTATTAAATTTAGGCTATGATCTTGGGGGGATTCGTTAATTACGAAAAATGGTCATTTTCAATTTCATCGCCGTTATAACAAGTTACAGTTATGAGGTATTCCCAATTTTTGAAATTTTCAATTAAATTTAAACTATTACATTCACTTATAACTTAGGAGTTGCTGGTATAATATTATCTGTGCTTATATATTTATCAAGTTTGGAATGTTAATAGTATAATTTGATAAAATTTCTTGAACGAAATATTTACATAACTTAATTTTGCCAATCTTCTTTAAATGAGGACTATTCGGGATTAAGTTTCCTACAGATTCAACTCTGTTTACGTCCACAAAAATTCCACTATTATGTTTTTGTATTTCATTAAACAAAGTATATTTAACTTCGTAAATAAAGTTATTCAGCACTACACGTGTTTCCCAGAACGGAGCACCAACACAGATAAAATTGGTTTTTTGTAAATAGTTTAATGTTACATTCAACGTCGTTTTTTTATAGCTACACCTTTTAGTGCATTATTAGAACCTGCCATAACTATTACACAATCTTGTTTATTAAAATCTGACGTGAGATTTTTAATATCACATTTCTTCAAAATTCCATTTGGTTTGAAAATACACTGTATAAAGTAATTGCTGGGAAGCTCATTATATCGGCCCAACCCCGCCCCTGGTTATCAGCTAAGATTAGTAACTTTTTATTTGAATGAATTACCTTATTTATGTTATTTTGTCGCAAATTATCATTTTCTGCATCTATCTGACAGGAGATGTTTCCGATATTCACATTCACTATTTCTGTACCTGCATTCATCGATCGAGGTGGGTCGAATGTAACAGATATTGATGAATAATTTTTATTTATAACAAGCAAATTGCGCGCTACGCGCACGTGAAATAAGATACGCGAAAGGTCAAGCTCCAATCCGAGCGCTAAGATAAGAGAAACAAAACCTAAACAAATATAAACATCTGTGAAGCCGGAATGTGAGATTTTATTTTGTGCCACAGACACACAGACACACATTAAGGAAAATTATATTATAGATTTTCTCTACCTTAGGTAGAGTTTTCATTTTGCACAATTTTAGTGTTTTTAGTCTTCGCCGGTTTAACTGTTTTTAAAAGAGTTTTTATATACTTTGTGTTGCGTAGAATCGTTCGTTCTAGATACTTAATTTTTTTCTCCATACACTGAATTTTATGTTGATAAGAATTAACAAATTTGAATTTTTTATTTATATGTTTAAGAATTATTTTGTTACTGTTTCCTACATTACTAATATGATCAATTATTTTTTCATCGTCGCTGATAGTAACATAGCTGGAATCTAATGCCTCCATTAGTTTCATTACTATTCCAGTTTTATTGCCCGTCGAATTTAGATTGCGTTTTTTGACCTCTTCATATAGTTTTGGAACTTGTAGTTTAAATACCCGTATCTGTTCCTGCATTACTAGTACAGATCTACACTTCTACAAAAACTAAAACTTTTACAAACATTGCCTTATGCACTACTTTACATTTAAATTTTATTAGTATCACTCAATTATTATTCTAAGTTCCCCTCAAAATAGTATTTAACATTACTAGCTGTTACCTGTTCTTTTCACATAGTGTTACTATGATTACCCTTTAGGTAAGTCTAGTTTTGTACTATTAGGGTTTGTCCTAACATTAATCGTTTTTAGCCATTGAAAATGTTGCGTCTGAGGATGACAACTGTCGAAACTAGTCACGCACACATTCTGTAACTTCGTTTTATCACCTAATTAAATTTGTGGGGAAGACTACAAGTTCTTCATTTTATTATTACTAGCTTGGTAAGAGGGTTTTTACTGGCGGACCTTCTGGAGCCAGTAAAACCCGTTACCTTGCGAGTATTGTTGCATATTTTATTTGTTCCTCACTTTTAAAAAACTATAAATTTACCATTTATTTACAATGTCAAACTGACAAGTAACTAAATTCATCAATATGACACATATTAAGGCAGACAACTCTGTCTTTGCAGGCTATCATTTATCTATGAGCACGTTGTAAAATTTTACTGGCTAGCCAGTAAAAAATTTACAGGCTAGCCAGTTAAGAAACATTTCCAAGGTGAATACAGCGGCTTGATAAATTGATGTTTACAAGTGAGGAACAAATAAACAACTTTACAATACAATCCACGCGCAGTCGATCCGCTCCGGACAAAGGTTCAGTTCAGTTCTCTCTATTCTTCTTAAACATAATTCGTTAGGATGCCATGCCAGCCCCGCAATAAGTAAGTCTTCGGTTCGAATCCATGGATAGGTTGAACTTTTTTCGATATCCACTGGATCGGTACTGACCTGGGTGACCATTCGACGATGGGATACAATTAACGTCTCTCTCCTCTGAATACTGGTCTACGTATAAGAAGAGACTGCACACAAATCATATACACACATGACCATAGAAAATATAATATCACATGACGTGGAGGTAGCACAATAGGCTCACCGAGGCCGCAGTGTGCGCGAACCTGGTTCACTTTGCACAAAAAAATTATTTGTGGTACGTTTAAAAATCGATAAATGTTTTTAATGTCAATTCATGCCAGTCCCCATCTTTGAAAAACTTTCTGTTTGTAAACTTCCATTCGTGACATTTAAAAAAATATATCGATAATAAGCGTACCACTTATCTGTATTACCCACGAGAATATAATTCGTTAGATATTGAGCCAATCTCCATCTCTTAAATTTAGGACATTGGCCAATGGGACCTTGCACCACACTAACAATATATCTAGCGACTCGCTATAGTTGTGGAAATACACAAGGTCACAACATATAAGAATGTGACCTTTTTAGTTATTTTTTACATGTGTATTCTTATTTTATGCAGTTTTTTAATGGAGTTTTGTAATCATGGCAACAAACATAAAATGTCATAATTTCAATGTTTATTGAAATGAGATGCTATGTAGAGCGACTTGGGTGTAATACATTATAATTCATTTATTAGGCGTAATTATTTTTTAAAAATGGTACACAACTATCAAAGTGGAGCTTTCGTTTTTAGGATGTATCTATCCCCTGCACTTAAATTTATAATAGTAGGTTCTATATATGTAACACCTATAGGTATATTTTTCAGTCTTCTACTCTGAAAATATTACGGTTTCTGTATGTTTTACGTAACCATTCCAACTAATGCATTTAGCCAAATGCTTATCACATCTCGAAAGGATGACTTGGTATTTAAAACCGTATAACTGTTTATCTAGGCTACCTGGGTGGTTGAGTGGGTTTGTAGTCTGCTTGGAAACCAGGTGGACATGGGTTCAAATCTGGCCGTAGCCGAAAACTTTCTCGGAGCGGCAGTGGGTTGAAACTCATTAGTTAAGTTAAGTTAGCTGTAATTTGTTGAGTGTGTAGTATGTTTGCAAGAAGGGGAAGGTAATGTAAGTCGCTTGCAGCGCATTACCTCCGTTGCACTTCCCGCTAGGTATGAATGGTTCGAGACACCGAAAGGTAAAAGAGGCTATAGATCATAAATGGATGATAACCGTTTATCTACTTTAATGTCACAATGCGGTTATTATAACACCAAAAAACAGTGATACAGTATCAATTTGGTACGAGCTAACTTGGTTTTGTTTCACGTGTCAAATAAAATAATTTATAAATGTCAGTTGATTTTGTTAGGTTAAGTCTAGCATTGATATTGAAGTAATAAAATAGTACTAATAATCAGTAATTATCATTTTTTTAAACCAGTGTGCTTCACGTGGTCCTTGTCTGCTTGTTTGCAATTATTTCAGTTGCTCTTTCTCATCAACAGCAAAAAAAAAATAAAATAAGTTTAAAAGGTATTTTAGGCACGAAATTCAATTAAGTTTGTTTATGGCATATTTAAGGTGGAGTTGAAAAACAGGCTACTGAACTTCACCTTAAGATTCCATTATATTATAAATTGTAAATATATGTACATATGTAGATAATGGAATAAATATTATTATTATTATTATTACTACGTTCTTGCTGGTATATAACGGGTGTTCATAAACAGTCGTCATCCCAGTAGGTTTTGACTTCAGAAACGTATGTCTATTAAAATTGAGAAAAAAGGCGCTATGACAGTACTCAATGACGTTTCATTGTGTTGCACGAATTAATCAAAGACATAACATTTTGTTTTTCAAAGCAACTGGGATGACGACTGTTTATGAACACCCGTTATTTTAAAACATTACATTCTCTTCCTTATAATTCGTAGTACGCCTAATAATATTTAATTTTTAATTAATATCATTTCGTTATAATCGCAAAAAATACAACTCGTTCGACGAACTCGTATTTAGAGCTTTGGAATTACAACTTACATAGAGCAGAAAAAATAATAAAAAGTACGACAAAATTGATGGCAAATTGATTTTTAGTATACTTATTAAAAGTTCAATTGTATAGAACCTACTAAAAGTCCAAAAGAACAGTTGTTTTGAGTTTTTCTTGGCAAATATGGCTTTAGCGAAAAAAACAGTTAGGTATATGAGATAGTATTCCTCATAAAATTCTTTACAAAAAGGATTCCATTTATTTTTCAATTGGGATTACTAGACGAGCAATAAAATTGCACTGAAGTACTATATCTGTTGAGAAACGGTAATTATATAAGTGTATATGCATGAGTTAGTTTTCTTTATTTTTTTCTGTAAATTTAGCAGTCCAATATAAATTAACTACATATAAATATACAAAAAACCAAAAAGCGTAGTTGGGAAAGCGCTAGGCATGCATTAAGCAAGTCCTCGGTTCGAAACCAGTGGGGGTCAGAATTTTGCCACAGCCTTGGCGATTGGAATCGGTTTTGACGAGACCATTCACAGTTGGCCACCAAATTAACTGCGCTCTACTCAGAACCACAGACCTAAGAGATACAGTAACAAGGTCAACACATCAACATGACACACAGCTCACACAATGGTTGTGCTGCGCAAGCACAAAAGTAGCGCACCAACTTGGTAACCTGAATCCGGGGCTAGTTGAGCATTGTACCGCCAAACGCAAGCATGTAAAGCACCAGCCTCTACATCGCAATGTAAAATGAGGTTACCGACAATACATACATACATACCTAAATATACAACGAAGTTCTGAATATTTTTAGGGTATGCGCGGGGGAACTCCCCTAGGTCGTTTATCAGTAATAATGTATTGAGGGCAAATGCTTTTGCCGGTAAAAATGTTTTACGAAAGTATTTTGTTTTTGGCAATGTCACAAGACAAACTAACTTGATCAAATTCCCGAGCCGAAGGCGAGGGAATTTGTCAAAGTTAGTTTGTCGAGGGGCATTGCCAAAAAAACAACAAATCGTGAGTAAAACATTTGCCGAGCAAAATCATGAGCCCAAAATACATTTTGTAGACTATTTCCCAAATATCGGTTCATTTTGACATCTATACTGATGCTCAATGACAGTTTAAATGACGTATTTTAAATACCACCTTGATTAACGCAACATATTTGGTGGTTGCCGTGGATGCAAGTGGCAAAAGAAACTGACAAAATCCCAAGGGAAAATTTCGATTTTTTGCCACTACAAAAACACACGATTGGTTGAATTTTGAAAAAGCATGGCTTTTCATTGGATAATAAGAGATGTGGGAAATAGTCCCCCAAAAAATTATCTAAGCCTAAGTTTTATCTCATAATTATAAACAAATTAATGCCTATGTACAGACTATAATAAATACATGAATGGCATGTTCGAGCATTTAAGCATAAGTATTAAATACATGTGTAAATAATATAAAATGATAACAGTAAATGGAACGATTTTTCGAAGTAATGCGAGTATAATTTCGGGGTTTTTCCTGTACTTAACCAAACGGTTACCTAGATACGGGCTGTTCCTTGTTGTATACGCGAAATTGTTAGTAATAACAAGGCATATCAAGTGGATCATTAGATGTTTATTAAATGTTGAAATTACATTATTATTATTTTTAATATCAGTTATAAGTAAATGTTAAAATTGCTGTCCATGAGCTCGAATACAGGCATTACAGCGAGGTATCAGTGAATCGTAAACTTGAGGAATTAAATTTTGGTTTTGAATTTCGTTCACCGCATTAACAATTATCGCTAGTAACTGGTCACACGTATTGATGGTTACGCTGTACGCCATTTGTTTCAAATGGACTCATAAACATTCAAGGGATTTAAGTCTGGAGACCTAGGTGGCCATGATATGTCTCCCCAACGAACTATCCATCTACCAGGGTTGTTTCTATTGAGCCTCGCAGTTACTTGTTTGCCATTGTGAGGTGATGCACCGTCCTGTTGCAACCACATTTCATGACGTAATTGAATAGGTTCGTCATCCAAAACGTTGTAAAGGCGGTTTTCAAGAAAATCTGTGTACAAATTTGTATTCAAACGATCATGTAAAACTTCAACGTCCAGGAAGTGATTATTGCAACTTCCGACCCAAATGTTTATTGAAAAACGTTGTTGAAATCGTGCTTCTTTAGCCTGATGCGGATTTCCCAGTGCATTATGGTTATTGTTAAGTCCATCTCTACAGAATTGCGCCTCATCGGTCCATACCACGGTTATCACAAAGTTGAGATTTGCAGTTGTTTTATTTACTAACCGGCGGCAAAAACGTCGATCAGCATCCCCGGATTGAAGATTTTGCACACGTTGGGTGCAGTTACTCTGGATGAATTGTCCGCCAGACCATAGATTGTGAGAAACCTAGTTGTGTAGCGATTCGCCTCATACTTTTAGAAGGATCTCACTCCAGAAGGACATTATAAGTTTCTCTATCGATGTGGTCATTTGCAAGTGTTTGTTCTGAAAAATATAAGTCCCACAAAGATCTCAGTGTATTATTTCCTTAGCCAAATATAACATAACACCCATATTGTTGTTGATTGCTGCCATAAATACGGATAAAATATAATAAAATGCAAATAATGGTCCTCAAAAACCAAAACTGCCCTTTCTAAACGCTATAATACTGCAAATGCAAAAATTATTTGCTAAGAAGTGTGGAAATGTGTTCCTATTAATTTACTGTAACCCGAAAATCACTCCAGAAAGACATAAGTTTCTCTATCGATGTGGTCATTTGGAAGAATTTGTTCTGATAAATACTAGCTCCACAAAGGCCTCCGCATATTATTTGGGTAGCCCCCTATTGCAAAATATCCATATTGTTGTTGATGGCTGCCATAGATACGGATAAAATATAATAAAATACCAATAATAGTTCTCGAAAATCGAAACTGCTCTTAGTAAACGCTATAATACTGCAAATTCCGGAATTATTTGCTAAGGCGTGTGGAAATGTGTTCCTCTTAATTTACTGTAACCCGAAAATCACTCCAGAAGGACATTATAAGTTTCTCTATCGATGTGGTCATTGGGAAGTGTTTGTTCTGAAAAATATACGCGTCCCGCTCGGGCAAATTAATACGACGTTGTTGGAACGCACTCAAAAAAATTTCCGTAAAGAATTAATGCTCTTATGGGATTATATATGAAAATTTGTCTCTTGAACTAACGCTCTATTTTGTATGATTTCTGTAGAATTTGCAATTTTTGAAAATTTTTGACAAATGCTTAAAAATTAAAAATTAAATTTTTGCCTAATTATAAGATCACTGTAAAAAGGAAGTTGTGTGCGTGTACCGCACCAGATTTTTTGTCTTCTTTTGGCATGAGGAATCTACCATTTCAGTTTGATTCACTAATTTAGTATCACCCTGTATTATTGCGACCCCTTTTTTCGGACTTTTCTCAAAAAGGTCTATTTTCCCTAATTAATAATATTCATCTAAAAATCATGGATAGTAAGTGTACTACCGATACTACTTCTGATTATAATCAATGCGTGAGCAGCAGTTAATGCAAGTGCGTACATCTTTATCTGATTAATGGTTTATAATGCGATACTAACATCAAATCTACTATAAACCTAGATAATCCTAAGTTCTTTATTAATCTTAGAAAATGCATGGATCATATCATATGAAAAACATCCAACGGATGAATATAAAAACGTGTTATACAAAGAAATTCACACTTGCTTAGAGAGCCATTCAATAAAAGCAGTAAATGACTAATAATAAGTGTAGCTACTACAAGGTTAAATACTTTCTTTGTAGTTACCAAGGAAAATAACAGTATATACGATTTTAATATGTGTACTACAATAAATTACGCCGTAACCTCCTAAGGTATGTGAAGTATCCAAGATATGGATGTTAGACATTTTTAAAACAGCGATATTAAATAAAACTGTACATACTTCAAATAGCTTACGAGTATTACAGGAAAATAGCAAAAAAAACGCATACTTTCGTTTATAACTCAGTCAAATTTTAAAATGTAAGAGAGCTTGTTCAGTCCTTGATTGTTTTGGGTGGGTCTCATTTAACAATAACGACTTGACAAAAAAGATATTTACCTAGACGTTTCGTTTAATGAAACACGTGTCTTTTCTAGTGGCAATAACTTTAGATACTTGTAGTTCTAAAGCTTTGGTTGAGAATATGTAAACAAAATCAGGTGGAAAAAACGTTATAAAATATTTTAGAAAAACATTTTCAACATTAAAATCACATTTCTGCGTCATATCAATACAAAATTCCCTGGAAGCTTTTGTTGTAAGAAATGATAAAAGTTCGATTGATTAGAAATACGCTACAGGATGGTATGCTGGATAAAGGGGCTCTTATTTGTAGGCGGTTTCAATGCATTAGACGCATTTGTGCAACTTCCATTCTGTGGTTAAAATTAACATAATTGCTGACATTACCAATATTTGTGTGTCTGAAAATGCTACTTGTTATGTGGGAGGTTTCATGTCACTGAAAATAACTTATAGCCATTCAAGTTTTTGAGCCTTTTCGATTTGATTTAAGTATAAATGGGAAAAACTACAAACTGTAAAAATCTTGATATTCTTTAGTACTCTTAAAAATATTTCGTGGATAAAAATTATTTTCCATGTTTTCGCACGTAAACCTAACTTAATCAGAATCATACAAATATATCCTGAACTGTTTTGTAAATATTGTCCATAACTTATAGAGGTAATTACAGTTAAATCTATTTTATGGAAAAAGTTTATATAAATGTTTTTTTTTATTTTCAAGATACATGACCAATCATCACACGTGTTCGACATTCATTAAGATTACGTACTGAAGGTTGTTCATGTAATGGGTAAAGGTGGATATAAAAAATCCCTTATTTTAGATTGATATGCATTACTGTTTTATTTCTTTTTGATTTTGTGTAACTTTCGACAAAAAATTTAAACTTGATTACTACTTAAAGATATTTAAAGACATTTCGATTATATAAACTTGTTTTAACAATATTTATCTACGACAGTGTCCAAAATTGACTTTTAGTTGGCGGTCTTAAGTTTGCAAAACGACTGTTTAATAACATGTGTTCATTCGTGCACGTCGTCAGTAGCAACATGGTTTAAAATTTTTAACCCTGCAAAATTACGACCGGTTGCTAGTAATACTAATTTACATTTACACTATTTTTCTATATTTACTGTGTTTTCTAGATTCCATCGTAGATAAAATATTGTATGATACACATGCATAAAGCATCTTTAGTCATTCGCGGGGCTTAAAACTCTCGCTGACTCGCGTTTTAACTCTGCCCCACTCGTGACTAAAGACTAGCTTTACGCACTTGTACCATAAATTACTATTAAGTTACTTAAGTTAAATGTTATTCGAAGTTATGTTAATGATCTTAAAAGTGATCTTTTTAACGAAATCCAAAGTTATATACACCAGAATTAAAGTTATTTTAAGAACATTTAAAACCGGTGAAAAAGAAGTTAAAATAATTTCAACGACTTCAAAGTTATTTTGGATCACTTAAAGTTCCACGTAGTTAAAATCAACTTAAACACATTAAATTCGTCTTGGCTAACTTCATGTATTTCAAATGAGATGACAAGTTACTTTGGCTAGATTAAAAGTCATTTAACGAGTATGATGGTAATTTCTTTATTAGATTAAAAGGCGTATAAACATGAGTCGTTTACGTAAAATCTAAAATTGTTTCGGCAAGTTCTAATAGGTATTTGTGCAACAAGTGCTAAAAGTGGACTTTTATGGACGAGACATGAAAACATGAAAACATGTCTCATGCATAGACACTTTTAGCACGAGTTTGCACACAATATTTTTTCTACGGCCTTAAATTTACTTTTATTAATCCATAAATGTCGATTTAACAAAGGTTTGCATTTATGACAGTTATAATTTATGTCATAATAAAGAGATGGCCTTGACGAGCAGCTGACTGTTTCTGCAGCCAGTTGCTGTCAAATTTTGTTATCAAAGGTATTTATAAATGTGCACATTTTACTTTATTCATTACATAAGGTTTTAATTATTTAAAAAACACTACCTCTAACGAAAGAAGTAACTAGAATAACTTTATAACCTCACTTCCAGTTCAAAATTCTAAATTCCACACTTTTAGCACATTGGCAGCCTACATATCCAAACGCCGTTTAGCTTACCTGAAACGCAAAAGCTCTAAACTTGTATCCGTTAGGTGAACACTTACGAAAACACATAATATACAAACAGTGTAAGCAACAATTTCAAAGAAAAGCAGCGTACGTATTGTTCTATATGAAGAATTATATACATGCAGATATTACACACACAGGAAATGGATGAATGCAGTTTAATGCTACTTAAGTAACAAAGAATGTAAGGACCTATTAACATTTGAGGTAGGCAAGTACAAGCCAAGACGAAGTCGCGGCTTGTTGCCTGCCGAAAATGTTAATAGACGATACATTCCGAGTTATCTTATTATATTTTTCCCGCTACTTATCGAAATTTTCCTAGAATTTTGAAAAAATCTTTTGGTTTGTCACCAGGATTAATTTTCGTGAGTCGTGTTACCTGTGAGAGTCACATGTCACATAAACACTTGCAATTATTATAAACAAAACGTCTAAGTCTGCATATTGCTTTGCTAATTTTATTATCCTAGGAACTTAATAATAATATTAAGTTCCGTTGTCAAGGGAAAGCAGCAAACAAATATAATCACCGACTTACACGTTTTGTTACTAAGGCTGTATCACTGACTTACATGATCAGCAGCGGGAAAACACTACATTAAGAAAGTTTTGTATAAAATCCTCCACAACGTTTTTTAGATTTCTGCCTGTCATTTCGACTTCTTTGATTCCGATATTATCTCGTTTTTATTTCTTTATGCCATTCTAGCCTCTTCTTCGTTATTTCAACTTTGTTCTAT
The DNA here is from genome assembly GCA_940337035.1 of Agriotes lineatus. Classification (NCBI taxonomy): domain Eukaryota; kingdom Metazoa; phylum Arthropoda; class Insecta; order Coleoptera; family Elateridae; genus Agriotes; species Agriotes lineatus. The sequence continues at coordinate 80,028 of CALNHX010005220.1, forward strand.
AACTTCTGTTCTTTTCATTTTTTTCTTTCCTCTTCATTTCTTCTAGTAGTTTTTCTTATTTTCGCATTATTTTTATCAAGCTTCCGTTTATGTTATTTTTTATACTCGATAATCATAAATTGCTTTGGCTCAGCAATTTCTGCTTTTGTTTATATTTCGCTTTTCTTCCAACTTTTCTGCACAATATGTTTTGTATTTTTACTTTCCAGTGTAGAAGACCATTTCTAGTTAGTGTACCTGTATAATACTTTCTAGTAAGAAGTAATTTAAAATCATCGTTATCAAAGCAAGGGTGATTTTTAATCCTGATTCAAATTTACTATTCAGATTCTATATAGAAGTTTTGAGTTTAAGATATAGAACTACATAATGTCTATGTTTATGCTGATATTTACACTAAAGCATGAAGTCACCAAATAAATACTACGTAGTACGCAATTAATCATCCGCTACTACCATAGCAAGGAAGTTATAAATTAATACAAACACGGATTACACCAGATTTGTATCCTGAAATCGGAAGCATTAGTCAACAGATGTACTAATAATAACGGTTTCATTCAATGCTAACTGCTCCCATTAGAACGAGTAACGTGAGCGGGGTTTCTTTAAGTAGGTGATTCATTGAATGTCAAAGTGCACTTCTCCACGCAATGCTTCATTTAGTCAATGGAGCGAGAAATGCACTTCTGGGCGCGCAAATCTTAATCGATTCACCTTTTCAACCTGAAACATTCACATTCCCCGCGGAAAATAATTGGATTGAACTTCAAAAATTGCCACAGTCCTCTATTATACCTATTTTCGTTGCTGGTATTTGAAGCTATTGGAATTTTTCCAATATTAAGGTTACACAGCAGCAATTTCGTTTTAAATTTAGAAAACATTTTTTAATCGTAATTAAAATATACTAAATAATTAAATACATATATATATATCTTAGGCTCATATGATTCTGAACAACTTCGGATAGAAAATACTATAGCTGTGTGTGTAGGTAATTTTCATTATATCACAATCATGTATACAATATTCGTGTGTAGAGCTTCTAACTTTCGCTGAACCAAGTCTGATCAATTTTTAAGGTGTAAACTAACCGTCCTCTAACTTTTATAATTTTGTAACCCTCCAGCCATCGCTGAGTCTTATCTAAATTTACTTATTTTATGAAGTATTGTGCATCTGTATTAACGTTCAGAAATTAATTATTTCCCCATTATTTTTAAAAACAAAATGTTAAGCTTTAGGAGGATTCCAGATATCGCAATGTGCTTTGTTAATAAATATGTTATTGCCGACACGTTTTAAAAACACTAACACACATTATTACAAAATATTTTTGAGATACTAGTTACATATACATAGACCTACACAATTCAGCATAGGGCTGGTCGAGATTTAGTTAAATTAAGATTTGTGGCTTCAAAAACCTGATTCATCCACCGTACAGCGCAAATTTCGATTTGGCTACTTTTTTTCCTTCAGTGCTTCAAAGAATTCTTGGCCGGAAGAAATTTTGAAGTGACGATCAATTGAAAAATAACGTTGTGGTTAACAGCTAAAATATAGAGTTCTATGCCGAATAAATTGTTATTGGAAGTGGAAGAGTTATTGTAGACATATAAGGTAGTTTTATCGGGACTCTTAACCGATAAAAAGTTCACATTTCATATAATGTATAACTAAACCTCAACAAAATGTAGTTAGGACTTATTAATAGTTCCTCAGTCCTATAAATTTATAAATAGTTATTCGAAATAGCAGACATAGTCACTGTATCTGTTTCTGCTGCATGACGCTGCATTATTCAATTTGCTGCCTTATTTGAGTATGTATAGAGCTAATCAGTATCAGTATTATAAAGCCAAATTTGAGATCTGAATTATTTCAAAGAAGTGATGAAAACTGTTGTAGTAACACGTGGAACTCGTGAACGCTGAAGTAATGCGAAGGTTACTTTTATTGCAGCCGGTAATTATGGTTGTTCAAAGTAGGTGTTCACAGCTAATGACTTAGACACGAATCTCATTTTTTTAGTACGTAACGCTTAAATATTTTGGGTGTAACATTCATTTGTGTATATTAGAAGCATTATATCTCCAGTGTCATCTTTTATCGCAATACATTTTTGATAAGTCGATTTTGAAGTTTATGTTAATATTTGTGGGCACATAGAATCGGGGTGTGAGGATATTTTTTTTCTGAATTTGGATCGGTTCTCGTGCATAAATTTACAGGCTGGCGACTTACCCAAAAGGGGTCCAAGGGTTGTGGATTATAAACACGAAATCGAGGAACGACAGTCAAATTCCACAAGCAGGCATGCAAGCAAGAATAAACGACCATTTACGTTTACATTTAGCAGTACCTGTTTAAAATGAGTTTGTGGCCCCCGTGGCGTTCCCACGTAGCATCTAGCAAGGTACCTCGTTCAAAACTAATATTCAGGTGCACCGCTGATTATGTGCCTATAAAAATCCTGCAATACGAATGCTTACAGCACCTAGTGCTTATTAGCCGAATTCGAACTAGACCAATGTGCTACAACTCATGTCAGTGTGATTTGCATTTGCGGTTGCCGCCCTTGCAAAAAAAACGAAATCACAAGACATTTGTGGCAAATGAGCATCTCAGGCTACCCAAATGCGTTTTTTGGATCACCGATAATTGCGTATCAGATCAAGGATCAAAGATCATCTCGCCAGATGATCGCTAGTCCAGGCATATAGTGCACTAAAACGGTACCGATTGGTCACCAACTCAACAATAAAACAATGAGCAACGAATGCAAGTATCCAAATAAGCTCTTTATAATCAGCAGCAATACCAACAATCAAGCAATGTTTAACTCGGTTGCACAATAAAACTACCTACAACCTCCATGTCAAAGCTACTCAAGCAATCATATTGATTACAGACATTATTTCACTCCTTTCTTATTAGTTCACACAGTTATCACAAGCAACGCTACAAAAACACATAACAGCTTTGGCGTTGGAATGCTGCCCTCTATGGTATATCAAATTTCACAACAATCACACATGCACGCTTTCAGCTAACTAACCACCTAGCCCGGGATTTTATAGCTACTTCCGGTCCCTTAAAATAACTTCAGACGCGGTTTAATTCTAGAAATATTTAGTACGTATTATATTATAGCGGTTGGATTGGTCAATGATAGAATATTTTCAAACAACTCAAAGAACACAAAAGTAAATATTACAACTTATTTAATGATTTATTTGTTAGTTTAACTCTATTGTTAATTATGAACAACTTGCAATTCTGTCAAGATTATTAGAAAATCGATTATCCCAGTAACAGTTTATCATTTTGCTGTACTTCGGTATGCAGTGCCTGTAAAAATCGAAAGTTTTTATGGACTGTTTATAAAGTACCTATAGTTTCTATTTATGCTTGCTGCTACTTCCTAGTGTATAAGCTGTCAACACGTAGGGCACACTAGGAATTGTTACCTCCTCCCAGCTCGCTGTGTTAAATACATCAAAATTGATTTAAAAACTTCCAATGGGTAAACTGGGAATCTACTCAATGTAATACTACTCTAATACAAAAAGTAGTTTTATATAATTTTTTAACTCCTGGTGCAGCTTTTTTTATATATCTTATGCCAGCTCAACATTATAAATGCTATTCATGACATGGTTAAATTATGTATTTCACTTGAATATCACTTTATGGATTCATATACCTCTTTCACTATTATTAGCTGTTACACATAATGTAGCACCTAAAGTTAGTATAATCACTGTTTATTAAGTCTATATGTAGCTTCCATTTGAGCTTGTTGTGTCTCTATTTTTTTCCTATGTAATGTTAAATAAGGTAGGACCCAGAATGTATATGGGTACTAATAAAACGTTCAGCAATCAACTTATTTTTGCAAAGTATAAAAACCCAAATGGTTAGTAAAATTTTGCAAATTGCACAACAAAAAATTAAAAATGGTCAGTAAAATATGCACGGTACTTTATTATATTTTGTACAGTATAAAATGCATATTAAAAAAATATAAGATGATGGTAAAAATAATAAACGTTCAGTAACAGCGACTTCCTTTACCAGCTGGATATTTGAGGTTAGGTTTGTGTTAAAAAGTGGGCTAAACAGCAGAAAAATATAATTCTGGAAACTGAGACAGACGGTACAAATAATAACAATAATCGCTACATCTTTCCTGCTGGTTATGCGACTCCTGTAGAGGAATTTGATGCGACAAAAAGGGATGGCCTAGATTTTTCTTCATTTGATGAGTTTAAACCTGTGATGTTCAAAATTTGGACAACAGTTTTGCCCAAAGATAAAAATTAATGGCTTGATGGCCATTGTGACTGTTCAACATTCCTTAAAAAATGTGCAAACACATCGTTGTACTAGCAATAAGACTGAAAATAGTAAGCACACCTCCAGAAGCAAAAACCATCCTAATAGGACAAAAACGACGCAGAGGTCGTTCAGCGAAAGTCAAGAGAGCTTTGCTGCTCTAATAATATATGTATCGTTTCTTCTTCTTTTTATAATGATTTCATTGGAAGTGTATACAGTGCGTACCAAATCTATGGAAGCGGCCTTGTTCTTTCAAAACTTTTCAAAGTAAATCGATAAAATTTAATATGCATGCTGTTTACAAAACCTTCTATTATTTCCTCACTTTTGTTATTTTTTTAACTGACAAGGTCGTTAGCTGCACAGCCAACTTGATTTTTTTTAAATAGGAAGGGGGGTCAAATCGCGTACCGTTTGAAAGGTATTTTCAAGTAGAATTCAGCGACATGCCGCTTGCTATAGTTATATCTAAATATAACTTCGCTACTGTAAATTAAAGATTGAGAGTAGGTATTAACTGGATAACTGAAGATTGAGTGAGCTCTGAAAACAGTGGTTAGTTTATGTTGCTTAACGAACGTCAAAAGCTTAAAACTGTGCTCAAAGTGCTAAATTATGGAGCATCTTACAGAAAAAGAACGTATAGAAATATTGATGATGATAGGATACTGTGATAGAAGACGCAGTCATGCAGAAATACCCGATTTGTTTATCAATTTGCTTATAAATGATTCTGGTACTAGATGAACTTCATAATCTTAAAACACGGTTTCAACAATCTGATGTTACATTAAACACCATAAAACAATTCATTGTTCCCCATGCTAACTGGATCTTCAGATTTACCAGTTAATACCTACTCTCAATCTTTAATTTACAATAGCGAAGTTATCTTTGGAGATAACTATGGCAAGCAGCATGTCGCTGAATTCTACTTAACAATACCTTTCAAACGGTATGCGATTTGACCCTCCTTCCTATTTAAAAAAATCAAGTTGCCTGTGCAGCTCCCGACCTTGTCAGTTAAAAAATAACAAAACTGTGGAAATAATAGAAAGCTTTGTAAACAGCATGCATATTAAATTTTTAAATAACAGGGCCGGTTCCATACATTTGGCACGCACTGTATAATCCGTTCACGACCTTTTTGGGACAAAGGTGGCTATGATTTTTTCTTTTCATGATGTAGCGGATGCAACTTTTTTTTCTGTCAGTGTCAGTTCGACATTTTCTTGACACCACATTGCCAGATGTATTATTTTAATATTCGTAAGAAAATAAATAATTTATCAAGTGTGTAAAATATTTTAATTTCCGTCAAAGGAAAAGTCAAAATGCCCAAAATAATTTTGTTACGACAAAAAAATTCTATTAAACAATGCTACTTCCAAATTAAAAAGGACAGGACAGATTTAAAAGAACACTAGTTGATGGAAAGGAAAAACAATCCAGCGTAATGTATTAGTAATTAACGTATTAAGAGGGGTAACCCAGTCTTCACATTCGAGCATATTTTTACCACACGAGCTAGCGCAGCGAAGCGAGAGTGGTAATTTATGTGAGAAATGTTAAGACAGTTACCCCTCGAAATGCGTTCAGTAGTTTATTGTTCATTGAGGCAATAATTTTGAATCAATAATAATTACTAAAAACTGCTAAATCGAAATCGGAATAAAATACCATGAATGCATGTTAAATGAGTGGATGCAATTAAATGTATCTTAACATTCGAGGACGCGATCATGTTAAACACTGTTTAACATTTCAATGAACAATAAAATAATTTACTACCTACCTACTTATGACTATTTTGTTGTTGAAATGTTATGTAGCAGATGTGAAAATCAACATGCAGTAAAATCAGCAAGCCATCCATTTGACAAGATATTTACATTTTTCACATGTTAATTTCTATAAGACCAATATTGCTTAATTGCTCTACTAAATTTATTTTGGCATCATTCTGTGATGTCTTTATCCTTTCACACTAGCAAGCAAGCAAGCATGCAGCAAGCATGTAAAATAAAGTGGCATATTCATAGCTTGTACACAATTCTTATCCAAATTACAATAAAACATTAATATTGCATGTTTTTCTTATGCATTAGTTCTCATTTTCGTTTCTGTCGTCAATTGTCAAATCCTTTCAATTTTTCATCCTTAATTTAAACAGAGATCCGGCAACAATGTACCTATTCAGAAAATATAACCTTAAACTGAAAACAACATAACCTAACACAAAAAGTGTCAATTAGGGAGTTTAGTTGTCACAGAGGTACTGCCACTAAATTACTAGATGGTCATACCTGACCCAAAAAGATCGTGAACGGCATATATACAGTGTGTTTCGCAGAGTATCAGACATAGGGCAATTAACATAGAGAAATTGTGAAAAGAACAGCACTGTTGCTGTGTGCGCATCGAAGTACGCAATTGGTCAGAAATGCAAACAATTTGAAATTAATTTGACGTTTGTCATTTTAGACCAAGCACGTACCTCGGTGGCTACACAGCAATAGTTGATCGCCCAATAATTTTCCAATGTTAATTTGGCTATGCTTGATAATAGACATATTATATGCAATCCAGGTTATCTGCAGTAACATTCTGGCGAGTGTTTTGGTAAATACCAAAATACCTACACAATAATTTATAAACACTATTTCTTTTAATATTATTCTGTTGGCCCTTTATTTTATGTATCATATATTATTTTTACTGAATATATTTTATTTTACTAAACATTTTTTATATTGCTGTCTCTTTATTTTATATGCTAGAAATGAGGTGTTTTACTGAAAAAAATTACTTATGGTTTTAATATAATAATGCGCATTTAATTTGTTGTCTTGCTTTATTGAAAATTAAACCACTTACTGTCGATTTGATTTTTTGAATGAAACATTGTACTAAACACTCTGTATTTTTCCTGAACATTTATAATTTTTACTGATGATTTATTATTTTATTTGTTCCTCACTTATAAACATCAATTTATAAAGTCACTGTATTAATCAAGAAAGTTTATTTTAACAAGTTACTAACTTGTAAAATCTTTACAAGTTAACTGTCAGTTTTACACCCGTGCTTATAAATAAATGATAGCGTGCAAAGCCAGAGTTGTCTTCCTTAGTATGTGTCATATTGATGAATTTAGTTGCTGGTCAGTTTGACGTTTTGAATAAATGGTAAATTTCTAGTTATTTACAAGTGAGGAACAAATAAAATATTCAACAATACACGCAAGGTAACAGGTTTTACTGGCTCAAGAAGGTGGCTGGCTCGCCAGTCATATCCTTCTATTCGCCAGTAGCAATCCTCTTACCAAGCTAGTAATGTTAAATACTATTACTAGGCGCTTATTGTTTTTTTACTGATTGTCTACTATTTTTACCAAAAGATTATTATTTTACTAAACATCTATTATTTTACTAAACATTTATAATTGTTACTGAACGTTTAACATTTTTACTATGCATTTATCATTTTTACTAAACATTTATTATCTTACATAACATATATTAGTTTTACTCGACACTTATTATTTCTACTGAGCAAATGTACGTGATGTTTTAATAAAATACTGTGCATTTAATTTGTTGCCAATGTATATCCCTATAGCAATCCAGCAGTGATGCGGTGTGTCGAAGAGGTGCAAGCATTTATTTTCACTTGGAACGTTCTGTCAGAGAGGAATAGTTTGATGATTAGCAGCAAGTATGTATGTCTGTTTACTGTTCTCATTTTATATATTAGCTCATTTGTGCATAGTCGGTTAAATGTATGCATTTTATTTTAGAGTTCTATTTTATTTTTTTACGTAATTTTTGAAATCTGATGATTTTGGAGCGATAATTTTTAAATTTAAATTGTAAGAATGGAAACATGTCATTTTCGTCTAAGAACGTATGTACTCGGGACTGGATAATTCTTTCTAGGAGTTTCGACACAGTGGATAGAAAACTAATAGGTCTGTAATATGCTGGATTATTGTGCTGTGCTTAGAAAAAAACATTAGGATTGTTACGTGTCCATACTATCAGAAAATACCTAACTTGCATGCATGGGTTAAATATTTCCGTTAAAAACGTTATAGCTTTGCGGGTGAGTTTCTAAAAAGGTTGTTAGGTAGCATATCCGACCCTGGTGCCTTTTGGGTTTTTATTTTTTGATATGCTGTTTTACTTCGGTTGGCGCTGCTAATTCTGTGAATATTATGTTTATTCCATCTATGTTGCTTATTATTCCTTCTTCCACCCTTCGGGTGTGGTTGGTATCGTTTATATAACTTCCGTTGAATGTGGTGGTAAAGCAATTATCAAGCTGCTGAGCAAAGATTTCGCATGTCCTTTTATTGTTCTCCACATGTTAGGGTTTCCCGGGTTGAATAACAGTGGTATGAGTCTATCCTAAATTGGTCCAACTCATTTTTAACTAGTCGAATTAACCTGTTTAACCGAGCTTTAACCACAGGATCTCTGGTGTTTGGCCATAATCTACATGTGCTATGCTTTCCACGAATCGGATTTTGTATTTGTGTTGGAAAAGTTTTACTGCTTGAAAGTTTCTGGCATAGTGGATTGCTGAATTGCTAAAGCAGCTGCGTCGTTGAAGCATTTTATCTCTTGATCAATGTCGTAAGAATCGCTGGGCATGTGAAATGGTTATATATTATTGTCAATAGGTTTAGATTAATTAACCTAGAAAAAGGGGTCCCACACCCAGACATCGGTTACATCCCACGCTCCCATTCCAACACCTTTGGTGGTCGTGACCCTTTCAGAAGAACGTTCTTCCTATGAATGGATTAGGCTAGCTACCTGCACAGCCTTCGGGTGAAGGGGGCTTATAAAAGCGCACTTAGTGTGGTAATAACAGGCTCCTATACCAAGGGAAGAAGAAAAACCTAGAGTTTGGGATAATGTACAGCGACGCCTATAATTGGCCTAACGGCTGTTGGCTGAGTACCAAAATAAATAAATAATACAAATTAGGATCTTTCAGGTGTGAAAAATCATGTGCCTATACCAGACAGCACAAATCGCGGCATTAAAAACCGGCAAAGCCCTTAATAACAGGAGCGGTAACGTGCAAGGACGACATAAAATTCCTTCACGTTAATTATCGTCAAAATTATATGGATGGTCCTACTAAGTAGGGCAGCATAGGCCTTCCATAATGAAAATTTTCTAGCCACTGCTTCCGCCAACGCCCCAGCGTGAAGCTTGAAGTTGGATCTCCAGGAAAATCAGGATGCTAAAGAAAAATATTCGACTGAACCAAGTGCCTCTAAAATAAAGGAAAGTAACAACGGTATCATTAGCTGTAGGTAAATTCGGAGTCATATAAGCGATATTAAATTTGAATTTTATTGAAATGCTGTATTAGCTGGAGGTAATTGGAGTGAGGTTAAGATATTTGCTTATGTAAATAAGAAAACTGGTAAAGGTTTTTGAGGAATCGAGACTATACGGAATGGGACATACGTATCAATGTTACTCACGTACATTTTTCAAGTCCACTATCCTCAGAAATTTCGTCATTGTTAGTTTGTTATGGACAAGGTTTAGGGATGCAGAGTACCAGGTACCTTAGACACCAACTGCTTGCATTCTGTAGAGGTTTTCATCCGCATTTTTAACATTTCTTTAAAATATCACCGGACCGGGCGAACTCTCGACCCTTAGATCAGTGATGCTTAGCACTGAGCTACTAGCCCCAGATAAATATCGTTATTGTTTTAAGAAGCGCCCACGAATTAGTGTTCAAATAAAAGAGAAACAATAACGATATCTGCAATATTGTAGGTAATATTACGATAAATAAAATCGTTTAGCAGAAAATCGAATTTTGGATATGGTCTGGTGAAGATATATGTAGATAATAATGTGCTTATTAATATTACTTGTTCAATTTGACTATTTTTCTAAGAAGATAAGTCTCTGGGAACCTGAAGTACAACTTAGCAAGGAAGTAGAGCTATTGAGCTTTAAACTCTCCTAATATCTCTGCTTAAATTCCAAAACAGCTATCGATTTTATTCTTTTCACAACTGTGATTATTTATCGCTGCACCGAAAATCCTTTAAATAAAATACCAAGATAAAACACAATTCGTTTATTAGGACACGTCTCAGAAAATATTTACAGCATTAAATAAAAGGTGCAAGTGCATCGACAAACAAACAGTCGAGGCCCATTAAAACGCAGTCGTGTAGGTGAATCCATGCATGCAGCGATTTCCAACGAGTTGAAAATAAATGAACGAAACTGCAGATTTTTCGAATGGATATAATCAATTACCAATGACCACCATGAAGACCCAGACCCAGCCCGTGGCCTCCGATGAGTCCGTGCTCACCGATCAGCCCATGTCCTCCGACGAGCCCGTGGGCGCCAACGACGGTAGCGGCGGGGGCGGCGGCGACGACGGCTGCGTGGGGTTGGACCAGGGCGGCGCCGTGAGCAAGACCGAGACCTACTCCGGCAAGACCGACTCCACCAGCTAATATTCCACCGTGGTGTCCTACGGGGCCGTGTCCGGTAACGACGCCTGCGGGTCCGACGGCGGCGTGTCCGTCAACGGTTCCGGAGGGTCCGGAAGCGCCGTGGGGGCCGACGACACCGGAAGCGCCGATGAGGGTGGTGGGTCCTGCGGGTACAACGTGGGCGACGCCGACGGCACCATGGCCTCCCCAGATGCCACCGGGTCTGGCGGAGGCGAGGACTACGAAACAGGCGAAGAGGGCGACAGTCTGTAAGTGGGAAAGGTTAAATTAAAGGAATTCCTTGGAGCAGCGACAGTGTGCTTACCAAAGCGTTCATGTTGCTGGTGCTTGGGCTTGAGTACGATACCAGTGAAAGAACACCCGCCGTATTTATAGTGCAATTGCGACCTTCTGGTGCTCGACAAATAATAATTGCTAAATTAACAACCATAAACGGAGCATTACTACCTGGTGGTGACGATTGAATTTGCTGCATTAACTAAAATATTTTCCAAAAAAATGGACAAGCTTTTTGTTTAATTTATGTAAATTGTTGACCTATGTTTTTATTTAAATTAAAGTTTATATGACTACTTTCACTTTGAGTCTCTATAACTTCCCAAATTATTAATTATTTTTCCTTAGAACCGCTGACGTCAATTTTCATTTGTTTTACCAATAAATAGTTAGGTTTTTATCTAAAATTACATATTTATCTGCTAAATTGAAGATTATAAAAACTATTCGAAATGCTGGGAGTTTGGATTTTTGGGTGGAGAATGAACCAAGTTCAAGCTCACTTAGGCCTCAAGGCGAGCATCTTTCAGAAAGTGTTTATGCCAATTAGTTACGTTTATTTCATATACAGAATATCTGTAAAAGTATTCGGAAAATGAAATGCTACAATCAACTTTGGAGAAACGAAACACAGAGCTTAGCGAAGCTGAACACAAAGAAACGTATTTAATGTATTAGTTAAACTTCATACAACTAGTAGTGTAATACCAACTTAACTAAAATGTTCTAATACCAACATCGAATAATGATAGTACATCAAGAGGCTATAATTTAAAAAAATAATAAAATGGCCATCATAATTGCGAATACAATCCGTTTCCAGACGCACTAACCATTGTCGAAATTCCTTGGCGGTTTTACTCTACAATCTCAAGCACTTTGAATATTCATCTCTAGTATTTGCTGTTAGAGGCCCTGGTACGTGAAAAGAAATTGCAGTTGGCCACAAATGCGGTGAGTTGATGATATCAAAAACAAAATAGGCCAGCAAAAATTATGTTTATTGCGTAAATTACAAAAAATTGGTGGCAAGCTGATTTTTGGTATAGTACAACATACTAAGAGTTCTGAAGAATCCAGATGGAGTATTTCTCCCTAAGAGGGTTTGCAGCTTTCCTACATCAGTTTTTTTTATTTTAGTTTTTCTTTGGAGACATTAGAAAAGTAGTTATATGAGATAATATTTATCTTAAAATTCTGTACAAAAAAGATTCCATTCATTTTTTACGTACGATTACTTGAAAAGTATTAAATGGCATTACCGGTAATATATTTTGAGAAATGGTAACTACAGGTATATGCATGAATCAGCTATTTAAGTTTTTTTTCTGTAAATGTATCAGTCCAACATAAATTAATTACACATAAATAATTATACAACTAAGTTCAGAATATTTTGAGGGAGTGAGAGGGTTAATTCCTCTAAATCGTTTACCCCCAAAAAATATCCAAGTCTATGTTTACATTGCAATACGTTAGTTGCACTTCAATTATTATTATATTTAAATTGAGTGATGTGAATTAATTTAGTATGCCAGTTTATGTTTGTTTAACTGTGGCCCATTTTTAGTTTTCTACTGTTGGCCGCAGTATAAACCTGCTAAAATAAAATAAAATCAATAAAAAATAAATTAATGCGTATGCACAGACTATAATGAATAAATGGATAACATATTCGTGCATTTATGCAAAAAGTAATAAATAAATGTGTAAATAATATAAAATAATAATAGTAGAGGGAGCTTTTCAGGTATACTAATTTCGGTGTTTTCCAGTGGAAAACTTTTCGCTTGGACATTCATATTTATAAAAAATTGTTATATTAATAAACCAGATATAAACAAGCATAGCTAGAACTAGCCTTTAAGATTGGGGGGAAGGGGGTCGAGCCTCAATGTAGCATGCAGTTTAATAAAACGAAGTAAAGAGAAAACTAAAGATTGAATAAAAAAGTTTGAGAAGGCTAATTTTACATTGGTGGTCTTACTCTCTACAAGCCCTCATCAGTTCATCAGTTCCCTCTATAAACACATACATTTTCATTATACTGCGTATTTACTAAAAATTACGTTCTGTTAAAATTTCACATTCAGATGATGTTAGGGGATCGTTTACGTTTCTTCAAATCTTTCAATTTTTTACTTCCTTTTACGATAAAGGAAGTATTGGATTCACCAAGAAGACTGTACTAAGGAGAAATAACTGGCTTGTCGAAGTGAACAGCTAAAAGTTGACTGTTATGGCGGTCGTCGTGTATTATTATCCATTCACAAAATTTGTGAACTGTCAATGTCAAATATTTGCTGAATGTACCTGGAAATTCTGACCACGTTTTAACAATTAATAACACACTTGAAATACACTCCATTTGATTAACATCCGTAAACTGACTTTTAACCGCGATTACAGGTTAATTTAGCTCGCTTCCAGCTCTCGAACGGCAGTGAAAACCAACGAAAATTACCGAAGATATTACACGCTGTCGACAGCGCCGCGACGGCTATCCCCGGCATTGGGGCCGCTTTTATATACAGCCGTCATAGCAAGTTACGTGTTCTTAGTACAGTCTTCTTGGGATTCACCCCAAAAATTCGGAATTGAGTTTTCAACAGATCTTCACGTTTTAGAGTACCCTGAACCCAAAAAACATGTTTTTTTTCTATAGCACATGTTAAAGTGTGCTTTTATCAACTCAAAACAAAAGGTCAAGTTCTACTTTAACAGCAAGGGTAGATAAAGTAGCACTTTAACATCAAGGATAGATAAAGTAATTTAATTTTCTAACTTTTGTTTAAATTAAATATGAAGCTTCGTATTATCGTAGCAACCCAATCTAGCTACTGACATTTTGAAATGTCATTATTTCTTTTGAAATTGTTAAAGTTCTTGCTATAGAAAAAAATATTGTATTATACACGACGATAAAGTTATTTCTATCCACTTTTGAATCATTACCGTCTCGACTTCGTCTCGACGTTAAACAATTCACTCGTGGATAAAATTTAACTTTATCGTCTTGTATAATAAATTACTATTGTTCATTGGTCTGTCTGTCTGTCTGTGAACAGAATATCTCAAAAAAGAAAAAAAGTTATGTCGTTGAAACTTCATGTATAAGTTTTGTGTACTATCTAGATGCGACAACAAGCTTTTGAAGAAAATCGCATAACCGGAAGTATGGTGTTTACTCGATTTTTTTCAAACTTTACATTTTTAATGTGTATTGATGTGAGAGAGTTGATTTTCCAGTGGAATACCTCTAAAAAATTTTTTTCATCTTTTTTTATTACCTCCTATTTTAAATAGAACCCCCGGTATATTATTACATTTTTTAATTCGGCTTAAAATTTCTTAGAAAATTTGTCTCTTGAACTAACGTTCTATCTTGTACGGTTTCTGTAGAATTTGTAATTTATGAAAATGTTTGACAAGTCCCTAAAAATAAAAATCAAATTTTTGGCTAATTATAAGATCACTGTTGAAGGAAATTGTGTGTGTGTATCACGCCAGATTTTTAGGTTTAAAGTGTACTATAATGAGTAAGAATTTTTATGAATCATACTTTAATGCAAATCCTGCTGATATATTGGAAGAACGCGACGAGGAGGAGGTTGCTCCTTAGGTGTCCGACAGAGCAAGTTCGAGGAACGTTTTCGTCACACACATCTTTATATCGCGTCCTGGGAAACTGTTCTGCCAAACCAACGATACAGTTAACAAACTTTACTCGTCGAGGGCCCCTCATCGGCTGCCACCAAAACCTCCATAGCGGCACCTGATGCAAACGCACACACTGCTAAATCAGCAGTTATGCATCAATACAATTCCACTTACCACTCGTCGATGGATGGCCCAACTCATCAAGACAGACTTCTCTTCGAGGGCGGTCCAAATTGTCGACTCTAGTGAAGGTCTTTCCACAATCGGTGCACCTAGACATACTGACGTTTTGTCGCCAAACAACGTTTATAATTCAGCTACGGGCTCTTAGAGCCTTAGCTACCCAGGTGGAGGGCTGCACAATAACACATCTAACTGAATATCCAGTGGCACGTGTAGACTACTGTTGTAACGTTTTAAACTTTATCGGTCCCTGTGAAGGGCACTCAAATGTATATGGTCAGGAAAACACAGTATATATATATATATATATATATATATATATATATATATATATATATATATATCAACAGTTTATTTTTAACTATATGTACAAAGTAATCTGTAATTCGTAAGAAAATGATTTATATATCAATAAAATTAATGATTCCCTCTGGGGACGTGTTTCTTGATTCCTTATTGAACGGAAACCCAATTAGGGCGTAAGTATTGATGGCGGCGACATTAGAACTGCGGTGAAATGTAGTTGCTGCCAAGTATAAGTTGCGCCCGAAGCTGCAGTTTGTTTACATTTCTGCCTGTTGCGACACACGCATGAAATATAGCAGTTATAAAATACCTGTGTGTATTAATGGAGTTGGAACGTGGTTATGCCTTGGTACGGAAATGCGTTACTCCCAGCGTAACGCCACCGTGAGTTTGCACCTGGTGAAATTTGCTTGTTTAGCGGGCGACAAATTTGACAGCGTCGGTGTTTGCTTGCGGCGATGGCCTCCACGTTCGTGCCGGAGCAGTCTAGTTTGCTTTTGGAGGATGCTCCGGGAAGTATCTTCAGGTTCCTCACCGGCTCATTATAGGTACGTCAGTAAATTTAGGTTGCTTTGAGTGTTCAACTACCTCGGTGAAGTGATTTGTTGCGCAGATATTCGTCCTTGGGAACGGAGTGATGGGGTTTGCTTTAAGCGGTTCAACCTATGAGACAGTTCAGCTGTCACGATAGGATTTAAGCCTGAAGGATTCTATTTTGTGAGACAATTCACCTGTCAAGACAGAAATCGAATTCAAGAGGCTTCGCTTCACGGGAAAAGTTAGGTACGGAAAGTTTGGTGAGGCAGTTCAGTTATCACATTTCTAAACGCCTGATGTGGCAAAGGTTGGACGTCGACTCCGTTAGACAGTTTAGCTGTCAAGACGGAGGACCCGGTCAGGAGAGAGGAAGAGGAGGAAGGGAGTCCAGGGACTCAATTCGGACTGGTCGGGATACGTGGACTCAAGTAACTCAAGTGGCTTAAAATGGTTGTGAAACCTGCTTTTATATTTTCTAGGCAGCTGTATCGGTACAGCTGCTCTGGGTACCATTGAGTGGGAAACGACGCTGTCGTTTATTGGCCGCGACTTTGCGCATAACGGGTGCTTGAATTGTTATCACCATTTCGAGCGCCAAATAGATGTAACTCCCGATTAGGCAATGTACTCATCGATTATCGATATCAAATTATATCGATATTATATTGGTTGCACTTAGGCTTATGAACTAAGAGTACATTGTTTTTGTGTATTTTAATTCTCTTTCAAATAATAACCTAAAATTTCAAAAAATATTACAACGAAGTTATGGTTAATAAAAGTTTTCAAAGATAGGTAAAGTGCCTCTTCCAGTCAAATCTAATTTATGAAAATTTGTTTGTTAGTGTAGTACATAATAGTAAGCATGTGTACCAAAATTTAAATCGATATCTCTACATTTGTGGAAATTACAAAAAATATAGTAAATGTAAGTTTCAGGCCCTGTAACTTCTTACTGAAGGGACTTTGTGTATATTAGGTTTAATCGATTTATTATAACGTAAGGAATCTAGACTTTGTGTATATTAGGTTTAATCGATTTACTATAACGTAAGGAATCTATGACTAATCGGTGTCCCATTCTTTACCGAACACCCTGTATATTTGTCAGTGTGTCAATATGCATTCTCAAAATATCGAAATATCGACAAATATTAAGAACTATATCAAGGTAAACTCTAAGAAGGTGCGATACAGAAGATAGTATACGATCGGATGGGAAAAGAAAAATATATTGGTACGATCGTGTGAAACGAATGGAACAAAACAGACTACCCCGCGTGGCAATAGAAGGAAAACCGCCAAGTTCACGTCCACCGGGAACGCCATATAAAAACGATGGAGAGATAGTTGGCAAGTCTATCTCTTAAGAAAAGTAAATCGATAAATAAATAGATCTTAAGATGTATAGCAAAGAAGAAGAAGATATGGAAATAATAATATCGATATTTATCGTATAGTGCACATTCATTTTGCATGGAGTGGAATTGTCTACCCAACGTTTACTAATGACATCGTGGATGGCACACCATGTCTTATTTCATTTGTTACACATCCAAAAATAATGGTGTTTTAGATTGTAGAGCGACTCCATCGTCTATTTCATCACTCCAGGTCTCCACATTTCAAACTCTGATATGTTTCATTAGCCACTTCAAAGTAAATGTGATTTTACGAATACTAAGTTTAGAAATAACATAAGTAATTAGAAATAATTTACACGATATCATGAAATTATTGCTCTGAATTATTAAAAAATATGTAAACGTATAAATGCAATAACAAGAAATGGTAATTTAAAACGATTCTGACTAAACATGGTCCATTCTACTAATCTTTTTATAATACGAGTATAAAATTGAAGAATTGAAATTATCAGCCGTTTTACTGATGCTTACTATATACAAACGCTTAATTATCCCGAGTACTACCCCTTGAAGATGTTGGAAGATATTAATCTTCTTGTCTATAGCAAAAGCTATTTATGATTAAACAACGAAGTGTTTAAAATAATTATTACCAACCGCGTATTGCGGCTCAGTGCTTAAGCATTTTTGCTGCTGATTCAAGAGTAAATTTGATTTCCAGTCCCGGTAAACTTTTTAAACATTAAAAAATATACAAATATCTGATGAGTGTCGTCTTTCGTAAGAAATGTAAAATGGAACTCATGTTACTACGAGTACAATATGTATAATGTAGAAGATCCCTTGCTAGGGATGACACAGCTTAGCCTCGATAAAATTGTTCGACTTTCACCATCTAATCACCGCAGTCGATGTGTAAAGTGGTTAACACTATACTTGTTCATAATAAACAAAATTTTTTATTAGCATCAAGCAAATTATGGTTCAAAAAAGCAAATGCATATCAACATAATTGAAAGGAAAAGACTCAAATTATAAAACCACTTCTGCTCAGTAAAATTTACATCCTAAATTGGTGCAGTTGCTAAAATTGTGACATACGTATTAAATTTCAATTACCCACGTGAGGTAGCAAAGAAATAAACTAATTTAAATGTTGCCAGGGGCATCCCATTCCTCTATCCTTCAAGAACACTCTAAATAGGTGTTTATAATTTAATAGGACCATAATTAAAATTTAGATAATAATCGAGTAACCTTAACATTCGCTGTTTGGGCTTATTAAAACTATAATAAAACAATATTTTACTCCCCCAATTTGAAGCTCTTTTCGGGCACACCGACATTATAATGATGCAATGCTTCTGAATTCACAAAATCTAATATTTATGAGCTATACCTACGTATTAATACTCTAAATGATTTTTCACGAGCATTAACTTTAAGCATCAAGCTGACTTAAGACATTTTGGAAACACCTTTTCCAATACAAAGTTGACATTTTCTATATTATTTCGAAAACGAAAATAGGGGCTTTAAAGCAGTTTTCTTGTAGCTCAAGCTTAGTATTGAACTAAATACTTTTTATATTGCAGTTTAGCCCACACTCAGGAAACTTTCAACTGTTTGACCCCGAATGGGATTTTCCATTTGGCCACGTGAACCTTGTGGTGCCGGAAATCGTAATGGACATGTACCAGTCGGTAAAAAACGACCACGTCGAAAGCTACACCCCAAAAATCGGCATTATTAGATGTCTCCGCCTCATGGAATATCAAATCACCACATCTGGAGTCATTGCTAAGTTCAACTTCAGCAATGTTCAGAACAAAGACCTCATTGTTGGAGCTGAGTTGTATATATACAGGTAAGAAATTATTGTCACTAATAGATGTGCTTTACTAAAATGTGGTGTTTTTCTTGTACTGTCGGTGAATAAGCAAGCATCTGGGTTCAATGCAATAATATATCTGTTAACACTATTACTTGCAAAAGATCAAATCCTCTATAAGTACGTGCAGTAGAGACTAAGAAAATATTCTACTTAAAAACACATTTTTACTCCATTGTTACAGTTAACATTAGGAAAAAGTCAATAAACATATTACCAGTGCCATTGATGTCAGAATTACGGACATAACATTTTTTATTGTATTCTTCTACATAAATGTGTAGAGCGACCATAAATAATTATACTGAATTAAGCAAAACACCCAATAAAAATCTGGTGTGATACACGCACACAACTTTCTTTTACAGTGACCTTGTAATTAACCAAAATTTGGTTTTACATTTTTAAGCATTTGTCAAAAAATTTCAAAAATTGCAAATTGTACAGAAACCGTACAAAATAAAGCGTTAGTTCAAGAAACAAATTTTCTCTAAAATTTTAAGCTGAATTGAAAAATGTAATAATATACCGGGTGTTCTATTTAAAATAAGAGTTAATAAAAAAATAGAAAACAAAACGAAAGAAACCCGTTTTAGAGGTATTCAACTAAAAAATTACCTAGCTCACATTTTTGAAAAAAATCGAAAAAAAACTGAAAAATCACTAGAGTAAGCCCATACTTCCCGTTATGCGATTTTCTTTAAAAGCTTGCCATATCATCTAGATAGTACACAAAACTTATATATGAAGTTTTAGCATCACACCTCTTTTCGTTTTTGAGATATTCTGTTCACAGACAGACAGACACACAGACAGACCAATAAACAAAAACATGTTTTTAGGGTTCAGGAGACTATAAAACGTGAAGCTCTGTTGAAAACTCAATTTCGAATTTTTGGGGTAAATCCTTTATCGTAAAAGAAAGTAAAAAACCAAAATGTTTTAATTGTAAACAGCATTGTTAGAATCACAATTGACCTAGTAACGCCTTATTTTTTGCAAAGCAAAACCTTTTTCACTAATACTATCCTGCTGCTACTCTTCAATGAGCCTCAACCTACAAAGATTGATCGAAAATTTTAACAAATTTCAAGTGGAGTTCAAATGGTATCATCAATCAGTGTAGAAGCTTGTAAAAATTTTACATGAAATGGATTTGAAAACGATATTTAATACCCCCAACCAACACTAGTGGTAGAACATCTCAACTGCAAGCACTAAGCATAAACAACTCTAAATAACACAGGCTTTTTAAATCATAACCTACGTATGGCGCAGATCATCATATATTTCAGATATAGTCATGCAGAAAAATTTCCCTAAACAGATCTCTCAATGATAGCAACTAAACTTAACTCGAACCATCTATCGGTGCTAATATGCTTCCTTATTGCATTACAAGTAAAACAACCTCTTCGCAAACTAATCAATAAACCAATAAACTGGGACGATTTCCAATCTACACCGGATACCGGATAAGAACTTTAAACCACCCCGAACAGTAGAATATAAAGAAGATATAGAACATGGTTACTAACTTTACTCCATCCATAGTTGATGCCGTAACCTCACCAGTCGCAATCTCTCCAAAATCTTCACACTACCACTATCACCCAAACTAGTAGATTGAGAGTTAGACTACAACCAGGTGTCCTGTCTGTCGTAAAAGGCGACTAAAAAGTCTTGAGGAGAAAACCTCTACAAAAATCATCAAGGGGAAGGCTAGCAACCCACCCAAGATGCAGAAAAAATTGCACAAAGTTCCATAGAAGAGCCTGGAAAACAGACGGTTAAAATGACGACCAACCTTGCGATAAAAAAGAAAACGAAATGTAAAACATAGAACAGGTTAAGGATAGAGACATGGAACATAAGATCTTAGAATAAACAGCACCAAAGAATAATAATGGAGGTGAAACGATATATGTACGCACTTTTCGAAACTAAAGAGGAAGGAAAAGAAATAACCCAATATAATAATTACATCATTATATATAGCAGCGTCGCAAAGAATATATACGAAAAATATGGATTAGACCTATTAATAACTAATAAATGCCTGAACAATATAATTAGTAACACATACTTATCGGAACGGATAGTAACAGCCAAGTTGAAATAAAAAAAACAACATAAATTTAATATCCGTTTGATCTCCTGATGTCATTAAACCTTACAACGATACGTTTGCTCAGCCACTTCTTGGGGACGTTAAACTTTAAAATACATCTCACACGTTTTATTATTTTAATGATGATTTTGCTCTATTTGTTTGCTTTGCTTCATTGTACATAAAACCAATTTAAATGCCCAGTCGTGTATTATCATTTGCCAAAAACAGAGAGCTGGTCTGCACCTGTGGTATTCTCGGGCTGAAACTAACTTCAAACAACATACGTAAAGAAAGGGAATTTGCTTACCCTAATATATTGGTTTTAAAACACATATAAAATCATAAAACACAATTTACAACCTACGTCCGATACAGCTTGGTGCTACTCACATTTATATTTCATGTCTAAAATATTATTAAAATAGAACGCCAAAGCAACTGTTTTGAAAAGTGCAAATGTTAAAATGCCTGAATGCCTGAATGCTTGTAGCGACTGTTTATCACTTTAAACTGCAAACATTTTCTATATTAGGTTACCTCTTGATTTTCGTTGCTTGCGAATTGCTGCGTTACGTATTAGGCTGGTCCTCAAATTGAGTCACCCAATTTTGAAAGATGCGAGGAGTGGAGAATTACCATAATCGTTGAGGAGAACCTCTGAGTGATATCTGACGCTCAATGACGGCTGGCGTACACACAATGGACGAATATACGAGGCTACTTTGCAATTTGTGTACTCACCCGGTACACGATTAAAAAAGAATTTCCTTGAAATGTAAAAGTTGGCTTGCTGCACTTTAAGCAGCAAATTATTTACTGCGCGGTTCACAAACCGCTTTATTTAATTTACTTCGCCACAGGAACATGGATTGAAAGCGGTTCATCTACCTATAGCTTGGAGCAAAGCCCGCTAGCTAATGAACTGACTGTCCCCTGCGAAAGATGTTTTAATTGAAACTCCCCGCAATGTTCAAACGATTCCGATGAGGCGGAGACTCACTCTTTCAGCTATGCTAATTACATTGAATAAATCTGATTAAAAATAAAAAAGCCTGTAAATACAAACAAATTATAGAGATTGCTACATCAATTTGTAAATACCTGCAAGACGTTTATTCTGAAATTTTTGTACCGAAAGCAAAATGTATGACGATCTCACAAAAACCCATAAGATGTAAATTGGTGACAAACCCATACAACGAGTGATAGAAATAAAATATTTGGGAACAATTGTTACCAGCTATGGGGATTTAAATAAACAAACAAGTAAACATACCACAAATCAACAAAGTAAATAACAGAATACCTTAACCACACCTTCAGGAGTAATCAATACATAAAGAAAGAAACAAGAGAAGAATAGCCGAAAGACAAGACACGGCAGAGAAGAAGTGCATGGAACTAGAATATCGATAGAATGGACGAGAGTAGAATGGTACTACTCGCACAAGACGGTCAACCTAAGGTAATGGCAAAAGACAGAAAATCCTGAAACTACGTAATCGACTACTGCATAATTTAACACATTGGCTTAAAAATATATTGAAGGTATCGGTCCCGGCAATCCTAGCCTGTAGAAAACTACTAGAAAAACTCTAAAAACCTATAAGAGACTACTCATGCTAAAATTCGGCAACGATACCTTTTACATAAATGATCCTGTCCAGATTTAAGTAATCAAATATATTAAGCGACACTACCCATTGATTGTTGAAAATATCCAACCCACATCCTCCAAATATATCAACATCATTATAGCTCTCTGGTAAAACTGCAATCAACAGAACATGACCTCATACCCAACTCAGTTCTGAAACATCTAGCCAAAAAAATCTGGCACACTCAATCTCAAGGTTTAATGCATGCATACTCCTCAACTCTTTCCGAGAAAGATGGAAGCATACACTGCACACGTCCTCATGTTTGCCAAACATGGAAAAATTAAAGAAAATCTCAAAGATTACAGATCAATACGTCTTCTGCCAAATCTCCCAAAACTGTTAGAAAAAATGTATATTCAACTTGTCTGTAGCTCCAGCGAATTATTGAGACAATTGCAAGTGGCGTCGAGAATAAGTGCAGCGCTATTACTATAGGCATCGCAAGCCTTCCATAAGGTCTAGATCCAAAACCTTGAAGAAAAATCTCCTCTACTTATATTAGAGCAATTATGTTTTCTTTCGCCTGACAGGATGGGAGGGTTTCCTCCAGACCTGGAGAACCAGTGACTCTCGAA
The DNA here is from genome assembly GCA_940337035.1 of Agriotes lineatus. Classification (NCBI taxonomy): domain Eukaryota; kingdom Metazoa; phylum Arthropoda; class Insecta; order Coleoptera; family Elateridae; genus Agriotes; species Agriotes lineatus. The sequence continues at coordinate 103,452 of CALNHX010005220.1, forward strand.
AATGATCGTCGGGCCGACAGTAATGTCATAATTCTGACCTGGAACACGAGTCTAACCCTCGAAGATGTTCATCGGGATGACATAAATGGGAACATTTTGACCAGGGGTACAAATGACCCTCGGAGGTGTATGTCGGTACAGCAAACAAACCGGAATTTAGACCTGGTGCAAGAATAACCCTTGGAGATGTTCATGAGTATAACAGAAATGCAAACATTCTAACCCGGGGCACGAGTGACCCTCGTAGGTGTTTGTCGGCACAGCATAAAAACGGGAATTCTGACCTGGGGCACGAATAATCCTCGAAAATGTATGTCTAGGCGATAGAAACAACGGTATTTCTAACATAAAACGAGGCCGAAAAATGTGTTACCTTGCGCTTGCAAAAGTTCTACTTGACAGTCGTTCGTTGACGTCCGGCGGAAATCAGCCTACGGGGCAAGATGGACCAACGTATTTAAACAAATCGAAATTTTTACTATCACTCAGGTTAGGGCCGATTACTCACGATACAGCACTAAATAAGTCGAAGTCTGTTGCTGTTCTTGTGCATCGCACAACCCAAACATGTGGCTGGAGTGCGTGTCACTCAACGTTTCATTACTTACGGGATGAATTCGTAGGCGTACGCGCCAAATTCATAGCGGGAAGAAATTAGCATAACTAATCTCTTATCAAGTTGGCAAAACGTTGAATTCTTGTATCTCAAACATGACGATAATCGTTCATTGCACCCTGTAATTCATCTAAATCTTAGGTTTAACCGACTTTCAATTCTATGTAACCATATCATTGCTCTTCTGAAAACAATCATTATTATTTAAATTAAGCAACAGTAGCAACTACAGTAGAGGTTGTATAATTATGATCGAGTTCTAGTTTTTGTATCGAATCAACAGATCGCCAAAACCTCTCACACATCATTCAACAGACTCCAGCATAATCCGGCTGTACCAAGTGCGATCAAATGAAAAAACTGGGAACGACTCCGTTCGAAACGCCGATATACATGAGTTACTAGGGGTTACCTACGTCTCAAAACACGATCAAGGTTGGCAGGTAAATTTTAAAATGGCAAAGTCTTCGTTAGCTCTAATACCGCCAATAGAAATTCAAGGTGCAGAAATCGTTAGAAAAATGGCACAACGAAGAACGCAGCTTAGAATTCCTGATACTGGTCACAGACACATGGGGAAATCTAATCGATTTGCAACACCTTGGTCTAGAAATGTCACACGTTTCAAATTCGCCGCTACTGGTTGTACGATTTAAACAACCTTCCAGTGATGGTGAGTCATTTGTATTTTTCCTGTGATGATTACATTGAAATTAGTTAAACTATTGAAACTAATATTGCTTTTGGAACTAGATTTTCAGTTTTCCACGTCCTACAGTAAGGAGCCAATGGTATCTAAAGCTACATCAACCTCCATAGAAGAGTACCAAGGAAACGAGTGTGATCGCCAATTATTTTCAATTAATTTTTCAAAAAAAGGCTTGGACTTTGTTATATTTCCCAAAACGATAATATTTTATAGATGTAGTGGTCTGTGCCAATCGATATCAGGAAATAATTTCACCAATCATGCTAAATTTCTGCAGATATTAGCGAAATCTGGAGAAGCGAAATCTCGCTTTTGTTGTGTTCCAAAACAATATTCCCATTTGACGATTGCATTTTATGATCGTTTTAGTAATATTGTAATTAAGAGGTATGACGACATGATAGTGGAGAGTTGTGTGTGCAAATAGATTGAAAGTGATAAACATTCAATATACAAATTCAAGAAAACGAAAATGCCAGTATATTATTCGTTCACATTTTATTTAGCTTGTGGTTAGCCATGACCATTTGACAGATGTCGCATTCACACGGTTACGACAAAATTTCTGTCACAGTTGATGTACATACTTCGTTGCTAGACTATAAAAAACATAACACTATTTGTATACCTTTTTATAAGAAAACTGAGACAAATGTACCCCAAAATAGATTAATAGCGCATTGCAGGATTGCAATGAATTGGTTTGCCTGTTGATTAAAATATTTCTTTGATGCTCTTTAAAATGTTTCTGTTTGTTTATACCAGCACCAAGATAAGGCTATCAAAATATATGAACATAGATATTTTAAGTTTTTCTGATCCGGTTTCGGTCGATAGTCAGCCGTCATTTTCATCGGATGTTGATTCAGTGTGAACATTTTTGTTGTGATTTTTGTTACCGAGCAATTACGAGATTACGACTATGATAAAACGAACGAACACTACTATTCCGCTAAACCATCGTTACCAACAAAATCAAACGACCATGCAACAATAAATTGCTCCGGCGAGCTTAACAGTCGGAACAAAGGGGCAGTTTGACTTGAATAATAATAAAACAATAAAGCACGCAATTGTGCACTAGCTCAAAATAAGAAACTGTAATTTATAGAGCATGGTTTTACTTGATCTTATTTGAGAATTAATCAGCTCAGATCAAGAAACATGTAACAGCCAGCCTAGTCAGGAGATTATTCATCGGCAGATCCTGCAGAAGGAATTTACCTTTAACCTTCGCCTGAAATACAACTGAAAACACACACAAAATACAAATTCTGTACATAACAAAAATTAACACCACCCTAAGTAACGTCACTGCATACCTTCTAACTCAAAATTCCTGTTGACATCAACAAACGCCAGTTAATTATTCAACAATTCGGAAGACGCTTCTTAATTTAACTGTATAATGGCGTTCTAGCGCAACACTCTGGTCATTGGACGATTGTCTCGTTATGAATTAACAAATCTTTGTTCGTTCATTCCTGCGATGTAACCGTTCCAAAGCAATCTTTATTCTTTTATCCATGTTACTCTGTCTGTTATGCTGCATATTTCTCTTCCACTGGTATTCGGTAGTCTGTAGCATTTTTTTCCTAATATTCGCCTTAATATTTTGATTTCTGTTGTTGGAAGTTTCCTTTTTGTTACTACTGTGTTTGCTCGAGTTTCTAATCCATAAGTTAGTATTATACTTTTGTAAATTCTAGCTTTTGCTTCTATATTTAAGTATTTGTTGTTCTAAATTAATTAATACCTACAACCAATTATTGTTTAGTTTTGTTATTTGGCCGTTCCGTTTCTTTGTCTAAGCGGCCTGTGCTAGTCAATTTCATACCCAAATACTGAATTTCCATCACCTGCTTAATTATTTCATTATCTACCATCAGTTTACATTTCATTGACTTTCTGACATTGACTTTTTTTTACTAGTGGAAATTTTCATATTATATTCTGTGCAATTTTTATTAAATTTAAAAATTAGTCTCTGCAGGTCGTCCTCACTTTTTGCTATCAATTTAGTCTCGTTTGCTTAATATACAACATTAAACGTATTTCTACCCATTCCATATCTTCTAAGATTCTTCACATCTTTTATTATCTACTAATGAAGTTGTCTTGTCTTATTCTCTTTGCAACTGACATTTTAGGTAATAGTTTTCTATTGATTTGTAGTCGTATTATCATTTTGTTATTTGAGTATAGGTCTTTTATGGGTTCTTGGATTGGTGATGCAGTGTAGCTTTTTACACCCAATATATGTTGGTATAGTTGAATAAATTAAACCAGTGTTGATTTTAAAGTTTTAGATTATATTCACACAATATATACAAATAGCACTTAAGAGTGACGTTTGCGTTGTTAGATGGTTATGGTTAACATGATTCTATGATACTGCTTAAAAACTAAGTTGAAATTTGTGTAGGCTATCCGCAAGTTCAGTGGGTATTTCTAAATAGCCAATGAAAAGTTCGGTAACTTTTGACGTGAAAACTATAATTTTGCGGTTTCTCACGAACAAGCGCACTGTCGGCAAAGGTTTATTGGGGTTTTCAAATACGATAGCCTTTTAGGGTAATACAGTTATAAACTTAAGAAATGCATTGAACGTGCTTGTGATTAATTTTGGCGAAACTGCACAAACCGTGAGAACAGTTTGAATTTAACTGAAACGCACAAACTAATCTCACAAAAATACATCTATTTAATTAATCTTAAAACTAGAGTTCAACAGTTCTTTTAATTGAAGTGGGCACCCATTCCTTGAGAAAAATCAAAAATCCATTTAGTGAGTCAGAAGTTCGTCGAGACACAAACTATAAAAAGGACTCGCGGTTATTTGTAAAGCGATAAGTAAGTAATTAGAATATCCGGCACTAACCGATTTTAGGAATAACACCCTGATTTACGATAAAATTCTCTCGCGTATGACTACACTTACATAAGAACGTCAGCGTACCTAACGACACGTTTGCATGTCTTTGTGATATGATGTTACAGGGAAAATACTTTCTTTCTTAAAACGATTTTTTATAGTTATTTATGGTACAAGTGTGTTATAAGGGAAATAAGTCACGAGAAAAAACGGGTAAGCCACGAGCACTTTGTGCGAGTGGCTTTGTTTTTAAAAGTGACTTATGACCGATAACACACGAGTTCCATACATAATTTTATCCAACACCTTCAGAATTTCGTTAAAACGCATCCTTTTTCTGATGACAGTTGTGACATTTTTATTTGACAAATTATTAAAAGTAGCTCAATTTATGGAAGGCTTTGACGCGATCACCATGGCAACATAAAAGTTTTGTTTACATTGAAACAATAATCGTGTTTGGTTTCACAAAAGTGTCAACACATGAAAACGACGCCGAATACCTAATGGAAGAAAAAGTGTTTGTTCCTGCTGAATTCAAAATGATTGCTAAACTAGCATTATCAAAAATAATACCCAAGAAAATCGAAGGATATTTATGAAAAGGAATTCGGGCTATTCAAGTCCTGGAGAGAAGAGAAAGGAGTTAGTGGTATAACCGAAGAAATATTGTTGGCGTATTTTGTTGAAATTGGAAAGAAAAATGTAGGTTCGTCAATGTGGACAAAATACTCGATGTTGAAAGCACGTTAAAATTTCATAAAAATGTCGACATATCGAAATATGGTAGGCTTATATCTTTCTTGAAAAGTGAGTCAAGAGCACATAAACCAAAGAAAGCCAAGATTTTGGAAAAGGAACATATTGAGCAGTTTCTAAGAAGTGCTCCGGACAGTGAATATCTGATGGAGAAGGTGAGATAGTGCCTATTTGATTTCCGTAAATCCTATTTAAATATATGCTTTATAGGTTGCACTAATAATGGGTATTGCGGGGGCATGCCGTTGTAATGAGCTGACAAATTTGAGTGTTGAGCACATCGAAGACAAGGGATCATATTTCTATATTTCCATTCCTGATACAAAAACCAACAAACCTCGAAGTTTCACTGTCATAAACGAGGGATATCCTGTCAGTCCTATTGATCTCTATAGAAACTATGTTTCATTACGACCTGCCAAGATACCACACCGTAGATTTTTTTTTGAATTACAAACATCAAAAATGCACGATCCAACCAGTTGGAATAAACACATTGTCTAAGGTGCCATTCCGAATCGCATCTTACTTGAAACTACCACATGCAGAGGCTTACACTGGTCACAGTTTGAGACGGTCTTCTGCTACACTGTTGGTTAATGGTGGATGGCAACATAACAGCGCTTAAACGCCACGGTGGATGGAAATCGTCTACTGTGGCAGAGGGGTACATTGAAGAATCGTTGGGAGAAAAAATTAACACAGCAAGAAAAATTCAAGGAGGTTCTGAGTTCACCACCGCCACTGTTCCAAGTATTGTAGTGAATAGCGCAGAATCACGTAATGAAATTTCCAATAATAAAGTAAATTGTCAAATGACTAGAAGTAACAACTATGCAATTGACATTAATATAAATATTAATATTAATAAGTGATGTTCTAAAATGTATTATATTGAGTATGTAATATTGCGTTATGGATGTAATATGTTCTGTAATGTGTTCTGAATAAAATGTTAATTTTCAATAGTTTTTTTTATCGAGAGTGACTTATGGTTTATAACACACTAGTGCCTTATGGTTTATAACTCACTAGTGACATATAGGCCACTTTAAATTCCTAAAATCACCATAGTTAATGGGCTTAATAACTCACAGTGTTGGATAAATTATCTTAGTACTAGATTCTACCTACACTACGCCCAATTACTAAAATTGATAAAAGGTCTGCACATGATCTGCTAATTTTTTTTAAGTTTCTAAGGGCACATCGGCTTTTCGCCTAAAACTTGAACTCTTCTTCACTGTTTATATTCATAAATTTTACTAGCACTCTTGATAGTCAAGATGTTTATATAGTTAACAGCTTGCTGAAAAGTCTCTTTTATAATTTTGCATATGTTCCAAGATCACGGCATATAATGAAAACGTTTTAAGTCGTTTTTCTTCCCTTTCTTTTAGACATATTTTCACAAATAGTAATAAGTATAACTTTCAAAACGCACTTGCTCATTTAGTAAGAGTCGTTCAATATCACGGCCAACCAGAGGTTATATAAATATAAACAAACTATGGGTGTACCATAATTAAGCTGTTGAAAACCATGTTTAAACAATACCAAGCTATATTGAAAATAAATTCCTGTTCTTACGATTTTCATTGAAAACCATGTTAATTTGTTTATTTATTATGCTTAATTGATTTATTTCACTAAAAAACAACATTCCGGTTGTTTAATTTTTAATTTATATCGCATTATCTTCCCGAATACGTGATAAAAGTGGTGATCATCTGCAAGATCATCTATTACATTTCAAATTTAAGTAAAATTTTTTCTGAGATGTTTGAATATTTACTACATACTTTAATATTCCCTTCTGGCCACATAGTTGTTACGTGTAAATTATTCTTTTTGTTAAATTTAAATTATTTATACAGGAACTGTCTTGAGTTTCCAGCTATTTGTTGGTGTGCATTCGGTTGCCTACCCTTCTCGTCCATTTCTGTGCAAATTTCGAATATCTTTGAGGCTAGAGATCTTGATTGATTGATTGATTACTTCTGCTGTGTGCTAGTTCTCCCAGAAGGATCAGTTAAGTGTGAATCAAAAATCCTTCGTTATCGTGGAAAGTATGTTGTAGCATCTATGTATTCTATATGCAGTTACTGAAATTCATTTAGTTATGATAGGATTACAAAATATTTCAGAAAAAAAACTCAGGTCATTTTCCAACCTCAGTAGGTCAATGTGGTTTTCCTTTTGCACATTGCGTGACGATTTGGTGATGTTTTAGGCCTCCTATTACACCGTTCAGCATTTTCCCTTTTTGAGCTCTGTTGCCACCACGTAAAGCAACCAGGGAGATTTGTAAACGGTTTTGGGTATTCCGTTCTAGCTACGCTGGCAAAATGCCTATCTCCGAAGTGTTCGATATCTTTCCCACCTACGAGTACACCTCGCCACCTGGGAGAAAAGCCCGCAGAACTCAACCGTGCCATTTGGGCAGTTTATCTACGGCTGCTGTGACTTCTGCATGGTCGCAATCTAGACTTGAACATCTCCAGGTATCCCGTTTGCAATTACCTTTGCAGCTTGACTGTTTTGTGGTCCGCGAAAATGCATAACTATAAAATCGTGTAGATGCCATACCTTATTATAGTGTTTTACTTACGATTTGCAGTCAAGATTCCAAGCAGATCGTTGAGGAATAAATTGCTTGCAGCTTTTACCTATTGTGTGCCTTGTGAATGCCGAGTTGGTAGCGACACGCCAGAATTTTTAGTATTTTTATAGTGACTGTTTTAGTTTCGACGATTTGGTCGCATTTAGCTTTGTAGATTCGTTCGACAACCAACTATCGGGGCAATCTTGCGAGGGAGCACTGGATGCTTGTGTGCGCTTGCTAACGCCTACTACA
>CALNHX010005221.1:0-111232 GCA_940337035.1 Agriotes lineatus
CGTAGGTGACTGAAGCAGTTGACACGTTCGATTGGCATATCATCAATAAATGTAATGTAATGTAATAAAACATAATGATGAGTGGGGAGAGAGAGAGGGGGGGGGGAGAGAGAGGGGGGGGAGAGAGAGAGAAAGGGAGAGCGAGAGAGACAGAGTGACAGAGTGAAAGAGAGGGAGAGAGGAAGAGAGAGAGAGGGAGAGAGAGAGAGAGAGAGAGAGAGAGAGACATATTGTAACTAAAATGTCAATAAATGGCTTTTAAAAAACAGGTTTCGCGTTTTAAATCTTCCTGCAACGTGATAAAATTTGTATATGCAACACGGAAACACGGAGAGACTACTATTTTGCTTCAGTGCAATGTTCGGGCTTCGCCCTCGACTCAGAAATTGCACCTCAGCAAAATAACGCATTTCTCTCCCTCATCGCATAATCTACTGTATTATCAACAGCTTGATTCGCTTGTATTGACTTAAGAGAATGTCATCTTCATGGAAACAACATATAAGTTGACAAACATTGTTTACTGCGTTGTCTAGTGAAGTTACTCTAGTGAACTAGATTTTATATTATCGAAATTATACAAGATAACTTAACTAAATCCACCCTTGTGATTGGTTGATATCGGTACAAACAAAATAATCATTCTAATAATGTAATGACATTTTTACATTTCAGAATACATAATATAACATGTCCTATCCTGCAAACGTCACATATGAACTTGGGGCTCGAATTGTAAGTGTACGTGTACTCTGTTTAGTAGTAAAAAATTTAAAAAACCGAAATTTTTAACTCCTTTTTTGGGATGTTCCTTTCGCGTTCGATATCTCGGCTAATCTCGCTCGTAGTGGAAAACTATGCAACGGGATAATACGGCAATTACGACAACGCGCCCGTGTGTAAGGGTACAACACGGTATTTACAAAAAGCAACAATAGAGTTAGGCGACTAGCCGGTACAATAACTCACAAAATCGGGAATGTAACTTACATAGGACCGCAGCCCAGCCCATTACAAAAGAGTTGCCGACTAGACTTCAGTGGAGCGAGGGGTGGTCCAACACAAGATCATATAGGGCAACGGCCTAATAAACGGTAAATAGATCTAAAATGATAAGGCGCTACCACCTTTCAACTTAAGTTTGGCAGTATTTTAATCAGCGCACCGGTTCGAACCTACTTTTCGAAGATCTACTTGATCAGCTGGCCAAAGCCCTCTTGCGCTGTAAAATATAATACGCACAACGCATGCACTTACTGTTCAAAGAAAACCACAGTTAAATTAACATGAACGGTATTGACAAAATATTTATATTACATACAGGGTGTCCCAAAAAGAATGGGACACCGATAAACCGTAGATTCCTTACGTCATAATAAATCGATTAAACCTAATATACCTTAGTACAAAGTCTCTTCAGTAAGAAGTTATAGGGAATTGAAGTAAAAATTTTTTTTTTATTATTTTGTTAATTTTCACAAATCTAGAGACATAGATTTGATATACGTACTTGCTATTATGTACTGCACTAACCGGAAAAATGTTATTAACTAGACTTGACTGTAAGGGCACTTTACCAATCTTTCAAAAATTTTTTAGCTCTCACTTCGTTATCTGTAACAAATTGTGAAAACTTTCGGCTACTATCTGAAAGAGAATTAAAATAGACAAAATTAATGTGCTCTTAGTTTATAAGCGTAAGAGCAACCGTTTACCTTAAAATTGCCATCAAAGGTTTTTGGTTGTCATTAAGACGTGCAACTATCATGTAGCCATGATCACAAAAACAATGGGTAATGATTGTAATCAGGTCAACAACAACAAGAAATCAATTAACGACATTGGTGACATCAGTTTTTTGTCTTTTGTGCTTACGAAAATGTTGCGACATAACGAACTTTTCAGCATTGGGGAATTTGTTATGTAGCGGCATTTTCTTAATCATAAAAGAACAAATTCTTATGTCACTAATGTCGATAATTGATTTACCATTGTTTTTTACTAGATGACCATTGTTTTTGTGATCAAGGCTACTTTATATTTGCACGTCATAATGACAACCATAAACGTTTAATGGGCATTCTAAGTTAAACGGTTGCTCGTACACTAAAAATCTAAGAGTACATTATTTTTGTGTATTTTAATTCTCTTTTAGATAATAACCTAAAATTTCAAAACAGGTTACAGATAACAAAGTTAGAGCTAAAAAAAGTTTTGAAAGATAAGAAAAGTGCCTCTTACAGTCCAGTTTAATTTATGACAAAAATTGTGTTAATGCAGTACATAATAGTAAGTATGTATACCAAAATCCAATATCGATATCTCTACATTTGCGAAAATTTACAAAAAAATAAGAATTAAAAAAATTTAACTTCAAGGCCCTATAACTTTTTACTGAAGGGACACTGTACTAAGGTATATTAGATTTAATCGATTTATTATGACGTAAGAAATCTATGGTTAATCGGTGTCCCATTCTTTTTATGACACCCTGTATATAAAAATGCACAAAGATGAAACATTTTACCATACGGCAGTTAGATAAATTGTGTAACGGCTTAATCTATCGAAACTATTCGGTAAACTCTTAAAATTACTGAAAAACGATAAAAACATCAAACTATAATTAAATAACGGTAATAAAAGACGATATTCAACTATAATAAGTAGCGGTTGTGACACATGACAGGGCTACTGCATAAAGCTAAATAACAACCACGTAAACTGACGGTAAATGAATTGTAATGATAGGTACCCAAATATAATGGTTTGACAAATGCAAAAAGACACACAATAAAAGTTAAACTACCGCCACGTTACGTCAACAGTCCGATGCTTCTTCGAAATACGCTGTATACGTTAAATTCGCACTGTTAAATTTAATGCAACGTACGATACCTTAAGAGAGCTTGACTGTGCCGCAAGTTGATATCCCATGCTACTGCACTAGGTCGTCGTTCCCAGACACTGCAGAAGACACCAAATAGGGGGATGACTGCACCAACTCCACGTAAAGATGCTGCAAGGCGAAACGAGGGGATTATCCCATCAAGGAAGGTCGGGCTCGCGCGCGACGAAATGGCAGAACTATAAGCCCGCGGTACGTGGTAAGCAAACACTAAGAATCCACAACAAAGAGACCGTCCAATGACGTAATATAAAGGAGATTGCCGCCCCCACGACAAACAGAAACTCAACGGCTTAGATTAAACAACAACTACACCCCGTTCGGCCGCAGCCCGTAATCGACGTGCAGTTCAACAAAAGTTTAAGAAAATACGAATGACACGACACTTGCATTGAAGCGGCGGGAAGTTCAAATATTAACTAAACAGTGGAACACCCATACTGCAGGAACGAACCAATAAGCGATAATTAAACACTCATAAACAACTGCAGAACCTTTCCCACGCATGCCTACGCGACCCCCGAAGGGCACGTGGCGTCCGACCAGCTCTAAAGCCAATTGTTGCTCCTCGCAGGCTGATCGATTTTTTAACATGCGCTTTTCTTAGCGCACCAACAGATCGGAACCGAGACAGCCAAATGAATGCATTTAGAAACGTTAGCTAATAGCAAACTGGGTGCGTTAGAAAGCCACTGAATGCCTGCACAAAACTCGATATGCTCAAATCCAGGCGGAATAATTCGAAAAATCCATATAAAAAGGGGTCGTAATTTAGGAAATAACGCTAATTAGCCGTACGTTCGTACAATCTAAAAATGTCCTAACAACTAATTGAACATAAACTGTAGAACACAAAAAATTTTAAAGACATGTTTAAATTATTTTCATGTACCATTAGCGAGGACCGAGTTATCGCAAAAGAAGCATACGCACTTTTTTAAGCTGGCGGAAATAGCACATGGAAAATCTTGGCCGACGACTTAAAGTTAAGCTTTCCTAGACACCGCCAATACCCCAAAAAAGGAATTTCAATTTTCGGGTCACTTTTAAGTGACACAGTGACTGGACTAACATAGAAAATCCAAAAACTACCGCTGCGCCGTTCTTCATCGCTCTGTACCAGTGCGTCAATATTATTTGCTCTTGATGAATTTTCTTGGAGGGTAAACCATTGGCTGCTATTTTCTTAACGAGTAAGTAAAGTTTTTAGGAATTGTTGTAATAACCCTTCTTTGTTGGGGACGCTGTTGCAAGACCGACCCGTTTAAATGTATTTTTATGGATGTAATTGTAATAGGGTTTTTTTATTTGTTATATGATTTATATGTACTGCCTAATGCAGTACCATCTAATTTGAAATCAAGTAAGCGTATTCAGAGATCCAGAAATGTCGGAACTGAGCACCGGACACTTACCAAAACTACAAGCACGGCTTTTCCATGATGTTCTTATTAAATTACCAGCTGATGGCGTGTTATGATGAGGCCTTAAATAAATACGAGTTTAACCCCGTACCTTGCAAGCTATAATAATTATTTCGGACGCCGCAAGTGCGCCCTCTTTTACTTTAATTTAAGAACCACTCCACCTTCGTTTTTAAAAATTAAAATTGTAGATAACACTTGGGTTTATCGTCGGTATTCTCCTATAAAGTAGAAATAAATATATTAAGTTTACAAGGGTTCTTCGTCGATAAAAGAGAGAAAAACGCAATCTACTTTAGGGAAATTCTGTGATATAGTGTTCTTAGACACTAAGAAAATTCTATTAATTGGATTCAGTCAGAAGAGTTCCGTTATAGTTACTACAGTACTGCGGCTCTTACTACTAAAACATTGTTATAGAAAACGAAAGACCCTGTAAACATGATCGAAACAATTTCCCATGGAGATTACTAAAAGCACAAAGGCCAAACAATTTAACAAATTATTATCGATGTGCGTCTTCATACAGTTCAAGTGTCTGCCATAAAGCCTTAATCTGAAGCTTCCAAACGTAAATACTGCTATAATATTTGCTTGTACATTGAACCATTTAGCCAAAGGTAATGAGTAACTAACAAAGTTCATCTGCTAAAGAAAAATCGACAACATAAACAGCTGTCCTTGTAGTAGGATTTATCAATCATTGTAAATAGTTGGGTCATATGTTTGTCTCAAAAGTAAAATTTAGAAGATATTTGTAAATAATAGCCAATTAATATTAGTAATTCAAGATAAGCACGCATGAAAAATGCGTCTCATATAACATCAATTGATATCGGAAGCGTTTTCATGGTTAACCCAAAAAATGTCGGGTTACTTTTGGCGAAACCAAGCTAGAATACACTTGGGATTCACAATTAGAGGCCAGCAAGTACAGAAAATTAAATATCTTACATATGAAAGCTATGAACTTGCGTAGCAGTGAAGGTAGAGCTGTTGTGAACCGATTATGCACTGGCTGTGCTCCATGCCGAGTCCATGCAAGTTGCAAGGCAGGCACATACTTGGAGGAGTTGCTTTTAAGCATCTTGGAAATTAGTTCATTGGCAGAGATGTTGCACATTCCGTTTTTGTGCAAAACTGCAGATGCAAGAGTCAAGTTTTAGCAATGTGTGCAGATCTCCGTTTAGAACTTTTTTGCCTATTAGATAATATTTACACACCAGCAGCAGGGCTGTGAAATCATCTTTCCGGAAGTAGATCTGGATGTGGTGTGAGACGTAGCCCTAGACATGCTAAAATCGCTTCATCATGGTACGGTTTCGGACAGATAATGGTGCAACTAGTTTGAGGTTTATACGCACGATTTTTGTGTAACTAATTGATGCATTTATTGCAAATTAGCGTTAGGCATTTGTTCACTTAATTGCAAGGGTTCTTTTTACGATTGTTATTAAACTGACGTCAATTTCAACCAATACATGGCTTTAGCATCTTTTGTTTTTTCGAATGTATAAATAGGTGTGACCATCCGAGTCCATTTTTAGAGGTTAACTGGTTTAGTTTTCTGGCGTATGTTGTAGTTTTGTTTTGTGAATTTGTCACTTACGTGCAAATAAATAGTTGTTAATTAATTGTGTACGTTGTCTTTTATTCAAGTTTGGTGGTTGTGTGTCCTGTTTTGGAGATAAAACCACAGTTCTATTTGAAGGAATTGATCTTTGAAGGACGTTCAAGCAGCGGCCATCTTGGAGATATTTTAGCAGTGGTGCGCACTTGTAGAGTGCAGGAGGTTACCAGTCAGTGGCGATCGAACAAAACAGTTAAGATTTATTCTGTGCTAAGTGTTCAATTAGTTTCTCGAAATTTCATTGCAACGTTCAACTCTATTGCAATAATTAAGCTGGTAAAATAGTAGTTTGAAAAGGTGAGTTTATAAGTCAAAGCTTTTTGTTTCGATACTCAGTTAAGTTTATTAATGCTTTGTTTCCATGAAACCATGAGCAAAATTTTTGTTATATGTTATATTTTACGAACCTTGAGTTGCTCTATGAGCGCTAGTTAAGAGCCTCCTAAAACTTCTTGCTTGTGAAAAATTATCTGCGGGTACCCATTATATATAAATGTATCTTGCAAAGGCAGGTACGAAGACAAATTGTAAGGCAAAGGATATCTGTTATAGCAATGCTATTATTAGGAAATCCAATCAGTAGTTTCAATAATTGTTAAAAACGAATAGCTTAATGCACAAATTGTACAGCAAATATTTATGGTGGCCAGAAAGTGGGGAAATTACCGAAATTTGCGGCAATACATAAATGCAGGGAATATTCTATTCTGATGAACAGCAGCGTGCTACAGAATTTTTATCAGCGAATAAGAGATAATCGTAGTTAATAAGTAAAAAAATATAGCCCTATTAGCGTTTGCAATAGCTCGTGGACTAAATTAAATTTTTTTAAGAGCGCCGAGTCTAACAATATTTCAAAATATTTCCTAAATGAGAAAGAAAGGAGGCTCCAGGTAAAGCATCTAGAAGCCAAAGTTCTTACTAACGTCAAAGGCTCAGAAAAGAAAACCAGCAGATAATAGTAACCAAACCGAGAAGTGATACCCTGCGTATAAATTTGAACTGTAGTTTCATATAACCAGGTCCAATAAATAGATTCGAATTTCATTTATAAAGATTTTAGATGAATATATATGTGCAAGAAATTTTTTTTCTAATTAAATAAGCAATTCGACCAGTGTATGAATGTTTTTTCTCTGTAAATATTATTTAGTTGAGGTAATGTTGCAAGGCTGAAATTTAAAACTTTTATTTCTATTAAATAAATAATATTAATAAATCCATGATCTGCCAGGTTGTAAGCGCTTACTGGCGTCGTAATATTATGTAAGTATATTAAAGCTAATCATATGTAGTAATGGGTGAATTCCAAAAAGCCTTGGCAATGTCTGTCAATTACAGGATTACCTGAAAATATTATACAGTGTAGTCATTAAATTAAATTAGTGTATGCTGGCCTCAGTGAAAGTACAATTCCCTAAAAATAGATTGCTTGCGGAAAAAAATTGCACTGGGTGTGGAATAAGCATTTGAGAACCACTGGACAAATCAGTAAGAGTAAATTAACCTAATGCACTAAATCCGATTGAAACATCCAAACAAATGTTCTGGGCTCTTTCATTTAATCTAAATTCGGTCTTACTGCAACCACACGTGCGAATTTAGATTTATAGTACTTCATTCCAGTGACCATTAATCAGTTTAAGTAATTAAATACTTTAGCTCTTTGTGAGATGATTATTATTATTTGATGTATATTTTATTGGGATCAAATATAATGTACACCAAATTAAACCATACATCCCTAGCGTTGTCCACCAAAAAATTTCATGAACATCAAGAAATCTTAATGGAACCCAAATTATTATACTTCGGAAAATGAGAACAGCACCACTAAAATAACTGTGTTGCGTACTGTTTTAACATTGCTTACATTTTAAATTCCATATGTCTATCAATTTTACTAAATGTTCACCAAATTTAGAACGCTCAAGTTACGCGTCCGTGCTGTACATAATAAATATTCACGCTATCCATTTATATTTAGTCTTTCTCGAAAAAACTACTTGTGCGTCAAATAATTATTCTGTTACTCCAAAAATTAAATAAGCTCGAGCATCTTCTTGCAGGCTTCAGCTTGCAGCCGCACACTGTGTTTGGTAGCTTTTACAGTGAGTGTAACCAGTGTATTACCGTATGAAAAAATTTAATAAGTTTAATTTTCAATTTTGTTTTGTGAAATTTGTGTTAGATTTTTATATGTATACTAGCGGACTCGACAGACGTTGTCCTGCCCGCTGCCTGCTATCAGTGGGTTAAGCAAACGTTTTTTCGATATTCGAATTTTCGATTTTTTTTATTTTAAAAAATATTGGGGGCGGTGGGGGGGGTGAAATTTTGGGGGACCCGACAGACGTTGTTCTGCCCGCTTCCTGCTATTAGCGGGTTCAGCAAACGTTTTTTCGATATTCGAATTTTCGATTTTTTTTAATTTTAAAAAATATTGGGGGTGGTGAAATTTTGGGGTTATATGTTTTGATATGGGAGAAATTTTTAAAAAATTAAAAAAGAAATTTCGTCAATTTTTTTTAAACTGCCTAGAACCCGATTGCAGCGCCAATTACCGGGTCCAATTGTAAATCTAAACCATCCAGGGACCCACTTAAACACAAAAAATTTCATCAAAATCGGTCCAGCCGGTTAGGAGGAGTTCAGTTACATACAGACGTACAGACGAATTATATACTCTATAAAGATATTGATTTATTTCCAAGAATTCTTCAGACTTATTTCTATGTCCCCATTAATAAACAAGACCTAATAAAACACGATAGATTTTTCTTATAAGTGATATTTAGGCCAACAAAAAATATAAATCTGGGTATACTTTTGAAATTGAATGTGGTATAAAATATAGTAAACATTATGTATTTTTACCAAAGAAATAGTGTTTTTTAAATGCTAAATAATATAAGACGCTGACGAAAATTAAATATCTGGGTATCATGTTAGAATTAAATGCGGAATAAAATTTGGTGAACATTTAGCATTTTTAGCTAACGAAAGTTATTTTTAGGAACAAATAATATAAGAGACTAGCATGATGTCAACTTTTGGCGGTCGCTCTAAGATTATGTATTTTCTTAATTTTGGTGAGCATTTAGTATTTTTGGGAAACGAAAGTATTTTTTTGTACGAAATGGTTGGGTAAATTTGGTAGACTGTTAAATACCACCCTATTTTATTATGCAAAGTTGATTTGTTTGATGTCGTCTAACTAAATCATTATTTTAACGGCGTTTCTTTGTTATCCCTTGAAATAAAGTATCCTAAGGGGCTTAAATTGTTTTTTATGTTTAAACACGAATATTTGCAAAAACAGTTTAACTTAGAGGTATGAAGTAACATAACAAAAGAGAGCACATTAAAAGGGTTTGTCAAAAATACTGAAGAATGCAGAGCGTTCCATTAAAAACAAATCGAAATCATTAAATTTAAGCACTCTGTATAGCATTAATACAAAGATCCACCATTTTACACTTCAATAGTTCACGAAATTCTTTGGTAGCGTGATCCTTCATTCAATTGTTTTGCTTACAGCAGCCGCCTGAAGGTTATAAGTTTTTTTGCATAAAATCGTTAATATCACCAAAACAGTTGAGGTTAGACCCATTCAGCTTTATATTAAAATGAGGAGTATTTCAAAGTAAAACTTTTAAACTACTACCCAAATATAGGGCATTCCGTTAAAAAAGAAGTAGGTTTGATTCGCCACACTTTTTTGAGCCACCCTGATTAATCAAAACTATTTTAGTAATGTGCACCACCTTTGTACCTACAACTGTGATATACACAATATTCATATAACTCTAATATTTTTAGAATTATCTTCTACCCCCGCATCGTTGCTGGAATCTGTACTGCTGAAAGTGCTTTGTGTTTCGTAAGTTCGTTGTATATTGAACAACAGTTGACATTATTTACTTATTGAAAGCAAAAGAACATGCATATTTATCCTGTTAATTTATACTACATTAATTTAATATCAATAAAGTGTTTCACACGTTTAGACTCTAAAAAACGTGCTAATAATAGCCAATAGGTTAAATTAAAAAAGAAGATAAACTTAATTTTAAAATTGAGAAAAACAGTCCTGAAATATATATTTTTAGTAGAGCACAGTTAAATAATTTGAAAATGAATTAATGCTAAACACTGGAATTGTTCCGAGTAATCTAAACACAATTCAAATGAAGCTTCAAGTTTGAACTAAAAAATTATGGGTGCATGAATTAGATTAGACAAAGATAAATCTACGAAGACATTATGAAAAGATTTGGGTAAAAGAGTTAAAATTTTGCTTCTAGAAAAATCAGAGTTTGTAATTACTAATTTTATTAATACATATTATAACATGCTTTAAAAACAATTACTAGTTGATGAGTTTCAAAAAAGCAAAAAATGCATGAGGAACAAGAAAGTGTTTGGTAGTTTTAAATTTTAAGTTATACATCTTGTCTAAACTGTTATGTTAGGTTTTCTTTCGATATCTATTAGTGTAATATACAGTAAACCCCATTTAAAAAATTCCGCATGCATTTTAAATAATAAATATAATAATAAGGATTCCAGCTCTTTTTAATGTTTATATTTCTAGCACGTGTTATTTATCCAGGACAAGTTACAGAATACATTAAAAAAATTATAATAAATTATGGAAATGCCATTGTATTTCAATCACAGTTTATATAAAAAATAGGACATTACAAACTAAGGGAAAGTGGTTGGCAACAAAGTCAGATCCGTGTTCGTGGACAGGATAAAGGTCCTCAGAGAGTCAATGTCAGTAGAACTAACATCCCACCCGCTAAGCTGTCCTAACGATCGCAAGTTCGGACAATGTCCCATCAGCAATTGTATGGACGTCGCCGTCAAGCACTTGGCGCAGGAGAGCCACAATTCTTCCAAGCACAAGAAATCACATTCCGCGCACAGCCTAAAGACGTCGCCATCAGTCATCCGCAGAATATCCCCGACCACTACGCGCCTCAGAAAAGGGCTGTTCGTCAACAGGTACTTCACGACGAGATCGCTCACGTTGCAGTACAAAACTTCGAGTGATTGCAGGCTCATGAAGTAGTTATCAAAGTCGGACACCGACAGGCTCATTTTAAAGCAATCCAAGGTCGTTAGCGAGGGGGCGAGCAGACAAACACGGCTGAGATCGAGCTCCCCATCCTTGCAGTTGCACAGTTTGAGCGTTTGGAGCTGCGCCCCCGCACGTCGCAGGTAATTCAGCAGCTCTTTGTAATTAAATCGGGCCAATTTCAGGCTGCTGAGTCTATTCAGGCCAGCCAGAACGTCCAGGGCGCCATCCTGCGGGGTATCCAGATAAATCGACTCCAAATGGGGGCACATGCTCACTATTGCCCTACATGTCTCTGCCGTGGTCTCCGTGTCGTGCACATAAAGCAGCTTGGTTTTAAAATAGGGGTCCTTCTGAAAGATTTTAAGCAACGCATCCCCCACGAAAGAATAAGTGCGCAGCACCGTCAGGCTGGGAAGGTTTCGAATTAGTTCGGCAAGAACCGCAGAAGAATCACCCTCGGGGTGGCATAAGGACCTTTTTCCGAAACTACCGATGTCCAGCACCTTGATAGAACCACTTTTTAGTCCGCTCAGGCATTCCCCTGAAAAACTACAATCGCCCGCAACGTCCAAAATCGAGAGCCGTTCGTATCCCTCCACTGACTTCAGGACGAAATCGCCTGCGATGTGAGGCATCACCAACGCCCTTAAATTTCTTAGCTTTGCAAGGAGAGTCCCCAGTAGTTCCTCGTGATGCACCCAGACGCCCTTCAGATTCAGCTGCTGCAGCCGCGCGCCTCCCCTAGATATCACCCTTAGGATCTTCTCGTAGTATGAATGCGGGAACACCCCCGTCTCGAGGATCTGCACATGTTCGCCCAGGAGGATCTCTAGGCAGCTGAACCTGGTCGCCGCGTCAAGGTTCTCGTTGTTTAGAATGTGCGTCAGCAAGTCTTGCAGCACTTGGGCGGTCGCCCCCGAGAGGTGCTTCGCCACGGTTTCGTAGTGCAGACCCTCGTCGTCCGACAGGGCGTAGATTAATTGATTGGCGACGACTTTAAGGCACAGCCAGCTCAAGGACACTATTCGATTTTTAGGCGACATCGCTGCGAACGACGCACGGAAAACGCGAATTTTTCGACATCTGACCGCTGAGAGCAAAACAAAAGCACTGAGGTTCGGAATCACTTCTGGCTAATATTAACCTGATCTCGGGCAAGCTGCCATGACGGCCAAGGGTACAGTTCGTTACTTAATGTTGTGTATGCTAAGTTAATGCCAACAATCGACTAAACAAAGCCAAATCCTTTATTAAAAGATTAAGATGGACTATCCTTTCGCTCGAGCTGTGCCAGGAAAGCTTGGCGCTAACGAACTCAATTGCTCCTAGCTTGTAACAGCGTCTTCTGTTCGCGATTACTTACTGTCAGCTAAGTAGCAAAATAACTCCGGTTATAATTAGATGTTTCCTGTATGTTTATTTTAGTTCCAGTGTATTTTCTGTCTTAAAAGGTTAACACCTTATATCTATAGCGCTTTAGGATTCCGACGTTGTTATCAATAGAATGTTTATATGATTACTTTTTCCGTACCTATATCAGCCAATCTGAAGGCCACATTTAGTTAAATTATCCTGTACAATATCAATAATACAAAAGCGTTTATACTACTTCACTAGACAATGCAATAAACAACTTTCTTCAGCTTATATGTCGTTTCCAAAGCGACGAAATCATCTATTTGTCACTGTTTTTTAAATTTACTCAAAAAATTCAAATCGAATTAAATACGTGCTTCGAAAATTTTTGGCTCCGCGGTGGATGATTTAACTTTCACACTGACACTTTTTGATTATTGTGCAACAAGTTATCGACATCTAACCCGATAATATCGAAGTAATTATAGTACTACTACTGATAATAATCGATTAGAAAAATTTCAGCTATTACTTAATCAAATGTCGCCCTAGTTCATAATTGTTAGTAAACGAAAAGTGGCAGTTATTGCTGACAGGCGAAAATTAATGCCGATTACATTAACTCACTCATTTTATGTACAATTTATTCATTTATTTATCGCATTGAGGATGGAAGCGAGAGTATACAATATATCAGCTGCAGTATCTATACACAGGATGTAACAGATGTGAACCGATTTTTTTTAAATTAAATATATTTTCCTTTGTTGAACAAGAAATCTTATAACTGAAACTTCCATTCTTTGTAATTTTTAAGATATATCAAAATAAAACTGAAGGCTTTGATGTTTGAGAATGGCAGATGCACAGATGCATTTGCAAAATTTCAACCAATTTTTTAATTTAGGTTTTATATATGAAAATATCTGAGATTAAAAACAACCCACAATTTACAAGTAACGTAAAATGACGAGATGGAATTAATTTTCTTTTACAAATTTGTTCGAAATGCCCTCCTCCATATTTAGTATATAATGCAGTTTTCGTAATAAGGCTTGTTGAACTGACTGGAAAACATGGACGTCTTTGTGTTCCCAAGGTTTTTACCCCAGGTATTGGATAACCGTTAGTGGTTTAGCTAATGGAACCTTGGAATAAAGTAAATAGGATTATAGTAGTCTTTAAACATCATCTAGCGTTTATCAGTTTATGAATTCAGAGAAAAATTTGGTAAAAACTTACAATTTATGACAAAAGGAAAGTTATGTAACTGAATCATATTAAAAAGAGACATGATTTATTAGTCGATCTTAAGAATTGTACATAATTATTTTAACCTAGAAGTATGTAATATGTTACTTTTGTTACTAGGTATCACTAACTCTTCCTAGAAACAGGAAGTTTTTTTTAAGAGGTCAGTTTCATTGATGCAATATCTACGATTTAGGATTTCTCGGCCGGACTGCATCGGAATGGTGAGCCATCCTATTTAATTAAAGTAGTAAGTTTTATTTGATATTCCGTAGCTCAATTCCAAGTTTAAAGTTAATTGAAGTATTGATGTAGTTTAACCAGGAAGGCAGCGACCAGGAAAATTGGTATTGGTTAGTTTTTATAATTTTAAATGTATTTGAGAGAGTGAAAAAGTTAAATACAGCGAAAATTTAGCCATAACAAACTTTCATAGCAAAGTGTTGAAAATGTACCAGTATTGCTGCTATCAAAAGTTATTATTAAAGAATGGATTTTATGCAAACTGCATGCATGCGTATCCTAGGATATGTTTAAAAATGTGCTCGAATTGAAACATAGAGTTAATTGGCACTAATTAATTAATGCACATTTTGAATTTTTAAGTATTTCGTGCAAATTCTAGCAACTGCGTGCTTATTATTGCATAAATTTATAATGTTTTGGTAAAAATTGCCACGGACACGTTAAACGAATGGGAGAACATCGATTACCCAGAGCAGCATTCGAATGGATGCCCCCAGAAAAAAGAAAAAGGGGAAGGCCAAGAACAACTTGGAGCACAAATATTAGAAAGGCAATGAGCGAACGAAATCTTCAAGATGAGCATTGCCAAGACAGAAGTAGGTGGAGGAGAAGTCTAGAGATCGGACAGCGTTGTCAAACGCTTTAAAACCGATATATATATGTTACAGGAAATGTATGAAACCTAGGAATTGTATACAATTCCTAGGAAATGTATATAATGCCGAGCCAATTTAGGAAATGTGTAAAATAATTAATCAAAGATTCTTTAATACATACATTTCCTAGGAAATGTATGCATTTCCTAGGCATTGTATGCAATTCCTAAATGGTACTAGGAAATGTATGAAAATCAACATTATACTGTAGAATTTGAGAATGAATGAAAAATAAAACACAGATGAACTGAGCTTTTTCTTAGCAGTGTGACGATTTGTTAGTGCTAGTAACCTAACCTAACCTAACCTAACCTACCGACATGACATCCCTAATTTAACACATTTCCGATTCCAGGTTAGGAAATGTATAAAATTCCTAGGAAATGTGTATAATAAAATTTATTTCACACATTTCCTGACGGTTTTAGGCATTATATACATTTCCTAGGAATTCTATATAATGACGGATTACATACATTTCCGGTAACATATATATAAAAATTGCCTTGATTTTCAGGTATTCGGAATGCAAAAGACTAACGTGAAAGTGGTATTTGCTTAAAACCTTCGACGAAAACAGGTTAATGAGTAATTTCTTTAAGCAAATAATTACTTTTTTTTAAGTAACCAAAATGCATCTAATCAATTTGAATTACATACATAATGCAAACGACAAGCTTTTGCCGTTCACACGGATCACGCTAACGTAATTTGAAAAAAAAGTGAATTTATGAATCTTTGGCATTGATTAAGGAGTTTAAGAAGTCATGCAAAGGTTTCATAAAGTAAAGTAAGAGGTAAGTGCTAAAATTTTAGAAAAATGTAAGTCCGTGGAGACCTTGTTATACCAACATAAATAATATAAACATCGTTTTGAATGGTGAATTTCTTGAGGCCCTTGATGGTCTCTTAATGTTTTTCTAAAACATTTTAAATGCTCGTTGAACATTTGTAGACGTTAAAAGATTGTTTTAAATGTTTAGATGATACACCGTTTAGATACCTGTTATGAGACAGAAGATATACGATTTTTTTTTTTAATTTTCAAAAACGGTTACCCATTTGTAAGATACTTTTATGACGATGATTGATTTACGGATTTTGTTTGCATTGCCTAAGTTTTTTATTGAAATAGTTAATTTTGAAGTAAATCATTGTAAAAAGTATCAAAATTACTAAAACAGAACATTAAGTACGTATTACCCTTTTTTACTTCCTTTTACAATAAAGGAAGTATTAGATTCACCCCAAAAGTTCGAAATTGAGTTTTCAACAAATCTTCACGTTTTAGAGTCCCCTGATCCCAAAAAACATATTTTTTTTATTGCTCTGTCTGTCTGTCTGTGTGTCTGCCTGTGAACAGAATATCTCAAAAACGAAAAAAGGTAAGGCGTTGAAACTTCATATATAAGTTTTGTGTACTATGTAGATTCGACAGCAAGTTTTCGAAGAAAATCGCATAACCGGAAGTAGGTATTTACTCTTGTGATTTTTCAGTTTTTTTCGATTTTTTCAAAAACGGCTCTAACGATTTTTTTTAACTTTACATTTTTATTACATTTTTAATGTGTATTGATGTGAGATAAGTGATTTTCCAGTTAAATACTTCTAAAATAGGTTTCTTTTGTTTTTTTTCTATTTTTTTTATATTAAATAGAACACCCGGTATATTATTACATTTTTGAATTGAGCTTAAAATTTTAGAGAAAATTTGTCTCTTGAACTAACACTCTATTTTGTACCGTTTTTATAAAATTTGTAATTTTTGAAAATATTTGACAAATGTTTAAAAATTTAAAATCAAATTTTTGACTAATTATAAGATCACTGTAAAAGAAAGTTGTGTGCGTGTATCACACCAGATTTTTAAATGTTATTATAAGTTTATGATTAAGATGGCATTTACGCATGCATATTTTTAAGTTTTCTGTAATTTTTTGAATATTTATACACATTAGGGTGCATAGGTATTATATATGCGAATAATGTGGTAATAAAGGGCTGTATATTCTATTCTCTAGTTATTACGTCCATATTAGTGTAAATTTAGCTAAAAGGTCATCATAACTTTGTAGCTGGGCTGCAGAATTTTGTACGTGTTTTGAGAATTTAAAGTGATTAATTAGCTAAAATATGTTAATTGCACTTAATAGTTCGCCATTATGTTTAAACTTACACACGTTTAGTATTGAAACGTAGAACATTTTATGAGCAATTTAATGACGTACTGTATTTTCGGCTAAAATAGGGTATAAGAAACTAATTTGTAAAATAAGGATTTCATACATTTCTGAAATTTGTTGCTCCTCTCTGATTGGCCAGTTTGAATCAGATGCGGAAATTCAAGAACAAACTCATTTATCAAAACTTCCTGTATTTCGTTTGCAAAACATCCGAGATTTGACTGTTTCTATATGAAGACATGCGATGTGTGTTAGAAATCAAAATAAAGCATATTTGCAACCATACCAAGTGTAACGGGCATTTGGACAAGTATCTAGCCTTCGTGCCCTTAAAGTATTGGAAGTGTTAAATCTCTTTGAAAAAGTCCAACGAGAAAAATTTATAAAACACTACTGCAGCCTGTGGTTTGAAAATATCACAATTCGTTAAAACCCCTCACCACACAAATATTTAACAACTGCTAACTACGTATTTCTACAGCCAAGCTGTCATCATCGGTAGCTAAGAAATTTACACAGCAAAATGGCAACGATATGCTCGTGACCAAATCACAAATGGAAGTGGGCGATTCCCGCGTATTTTACAACTATTTATACTGTCTGACTCGGCGGGTGTGGCCGAGGGCCAATTAACATGGCCGACGGTCAATTTAACTTTAACAAATCATACACGATGGAGGAAGGTAAAGGTCCACCGTCTTTGTTCAAAAGTTTATTATCTCGGTTCTTAAAAATGGCCAGTCTTTCAAAATAATTTAATTGCTTTGTTGAAGTTAACGCCTTTACAATTTTTAGGTCATCCTCCTTTATACTATGACCCATTTCGTAAATATTTTGGGCAATACTCGATTTTTCGAATCTGTTGAATCTAAAATGAGCTATATGCTCTTTAAACCTAGTACCAAAATTACGACGTGTTTGCTCAATATTTTTAAAATCACAATGGGCACATTTAATTTCGTAAATTCCAGATCTCTCTAAAGTCCTAACTTTGTCTTTTGGATTTTCCAACAAATTTCTAATATTGTTGTTTGAACCATACACAACTTTATGGCCCGATTCTTTAAAAATGTTTGCTAGGCCCTTTGTAGTTCGGTGAAACGGAATTTTGGTGTACTTTGGTCCTTCACTTCTAAGACTGACGAGAGTTGTGAAATTTTGAAGGTGCAATTTTGTTTTTTGTTTCCTAATCAAATAGTCGATAATTTTAGAAGGCAAACCATTGTACCGGGTGGCCAATTAAGAAGGGCACTCGGCGCTATCTCGAAAAGTAATTGTCGTAAAGACTTGGGGTAAAAAATTTATGACTAAAGTGGCCAAGAGAAAATGCTGGAAATTATTTTTAAGTTTCTAGAATGGCCGCCAGAGGGCGTAATCGCATTCTTGAATTTTATATCCCGTTTTTTGAGAAATATTCTTATAATACAGATAGCTAAAATAAACACCGTTTTAAAGCTGAGATAAATTTGATTCTTTTTTGTTCAATGCTTTTTGCTCTATCTGTTAAGGGAAAGTGGTGGGGGGTGTCCGAACATTTTCGGAAGGAAATGTCAATAACTTCAAAATAGCTGAACGGATTTTGTCAAACTTGGAATCGTTGTAAAGAGCTTTTCTTAGGCTATCAAAGCTGCCTTGAACGGATTGATTTAGATTGCTTGTGTCGCCGCTAGAGGGCGTTTTGCGACAACACTACAAATGAAATGGATTTTCTCAAAAAAATTAAATGCAACGATATCACTTTTATTGCAACAGAAGATAGCTAAATAAGGGTCTAACACGCTAGTGAAAACCGCATTTCGATATTTCTTTCCTAACCTAAAATATCAGTAAAAGAAATTAAAACTCGAAATAATGTGCATCTTTGGGAATATTTTCAGTATACCTGCCATTATTAAATCCTAATTATCGTTCTTTTAGCAAAATATATATAAATTTCCTGTTAAAATACCAATATTATATTTAAAATGTCAATAATATAATTAATACTCATTCAATATGATTGAATATTGCCTTTCCTTTCTGTCCACACGAAAAACTTTGACAGTTGAATGGCGCCTATCAGGATACTCCATCGCATAGATTCTAACAGAAACAGTTGCGTTTTCATTGTTTTGAAAATAAACACGACACATATTAGACACTTCTACAGGTGGAAAATGCATTTTTACAAGTAAGGCCACCAAAATGCACTATAAATAGCTGCAGTCTTAATATGATTGACATTTAAACACCACCATTATAATTTTTGCTATTTTGTTTTCCAAAGCACACTTGCATTTTAAAAATTTTGAATTTTGTGTGGTCAGAAGGGCAATATTCAGTCATAGTGAATGAGTATTAATTATTATTGACATTTTAAATATGATGTTGGTATTTTAACAGTAAATTTATATATATTTTGCCAAAAGAACGATAATTAGGATTTAATAATGGCAGGTATACTGAAAATATTCCCAAAGATGCACATTATCTCGAGTTTTAATTTCTTTCACTGATATTTTAGGTTAGGAAAGAAATATCGAAATGCGGTTTTCACTAGCGTGTTAGACCCTTATTTGGCTATCTTCTGTTGCAATAAAAGTGACATCGTTGCATTTAATTTTTTTGAGAAAATCCATTTCATTTGTAGTGTTGTCGCAAAACGCCCTCTAGCGGCGACACAAGCAATCTAAATCAATCCGCTCCAGGCAGCGTTGATAGCCTAAAAAAAGCCCTTTTCAACGACTCTAAGTTTGACAAAATCGGTGCAGCCATTTTGAAGTTATTGACATTTCTTTCCGAAAATCTTCGGACACCCCCCACCACTTTACCTTAAGAGATAGAGCAAAAAGCATTTAACAAAAAAGAATCGAATTTATCTCAGCTTTAAAACGGTGTTTATTTTAGCTATCTGTAATATAAGAATATTTCTCAAAAAACGAGATTTAAAATTTAAGAATGCGATTACGCCCTCTGGCGGCATTCTAGAAACTTAAAAATAATTTCCAGCATTTTCTCTTGGCCGCTTTAGTCATAATTTTTTTTACCCCAAGTCTTTACGACAATTACTTTTCGAGATAGGGCCGAGTGCCCTTCTTAATTGGCCACCCGGTACACAGCGATGCTTTTTATGGTCTGAAGTTCAGTGGTATATCGATCTTTGTTTAAAGGAAAGGTTAACGGTCTATGCACTAAGAAAATTAGAGCAGCCATTTTGTGTTGAAAACAATGATTTGAATCCGCTAAAATTAATCTGTTTACATTGGTTTATTTTCTATAAACACCGAATTCTAACTTATTTTTATTTATTATTACTAAAGTATCTAGAAATGGCAGTTGTCCTTCGTTTTCCATTTCATATGTGCATTTTATGCTAGGAAATTTGGAATTTAACTAATTCAAAGAATCATCAATACATCATTCAGATAAATAAAAAACAGCAAAAATGTCGTTCACACACCTAAATCCAAATCCTTGGAAAACATTCTGTGTTATTCTTAATTTCAGTTTCGAATTTTGACATAAAAAGGTTGGCAACGAAAGGGGAAGGCTGTTTCCTATTGCTGTTCCTTCGTTCTGTTCATAGAGTTTTCCATCTATTTGAATGCAATTCTGGGACATGCAATGTGTAGTTAATCTAACTAACTCGTCAATTTTGTTTGAATCCAAATTATTATACGTAAGAAGTTCCCGGAGAAATGTCGCAGTTTGTGGGACTGGTAGTTTTGGCAAGTTTCTAAATTTATTAGTTAACTATTTACATAGTAGGTAAGTCGGGGAGTTAATACCAGAAACAATAGGTCTCACCGTTTTGCCTGGATTATGTACCTTAGGTAAACAATACATTTTTGGCATTTCTTGATTAAAAGAAATGAGTTTATATCTATTTGTTGGATTCATAATTGTGGGACAGGACTTCATCACATCCTGCGTTTTAACAATCATGCTCCTTAGGGTAGACTTTTTTAATGCTTTGTAGGGTTCATTGTTAAACAATGTACTTACTCTGTCAAAATAGTCGTGTTTATATAAAGTAACAATCTTATTACCTTTGTCAGATTTTAGATAAAAACATCCCTTATTGCGCAATAAGTTCATGGTCTTTTCTAATCTATTCAGTGGTTTCACCTTTTCTATCTCTCAGGTTTTCCGAAATTTTAATTTTGCAAGCGCTTTTAGTGTTCGTCTAAAGTGGCAATTGAACTTTCGATACCGGCAACAATATCTTCTAAAGTTGGTTTAGTATGACGACAGCTTGGCTAACGATTTGTGAGAATAATTAATTTTTAAAGACCGGACATCTGGTTACGATAAGCTAACCTAAATTCAAAATAAGAGGTAAATAAATATTACTACAAGCCATCCGAGAGTCAGCAGCTCATAAAAGAAATACGAAGTTAGAGTTAAGGAGCTGAACAAGGCAAGGAATATACGGACGTTCAAGAAGCTTGCAGTTAAAGGTTTTGGAATTGCTTTTATCGCGCAGTGGCGGCAATCTTGCCGTATTAGATAGAAAACGAGGCAGTGATAATCTGCCGTCAACTGGAGTGCCAAGAATGGAACAACAACGAGGTAGTGAACTTCTTTGAATAAAATAGGAAGAAAATAAAGAAAACAAACGAGTTTGATGTATTGCTGTAAATACATTATTTTTATGTATGTCTATCTTGATCAACCAGGGGAGAGAGCCTGGTAATTCTAATTCTATTTTGTTTATTTAATAGAAGTACAGTGCTTAATTTTGCGTGTTTTCTAGTCAATTTAAAGAGTCTGAATCCATCTTTATTGTTTTTTTTTAATTTTAACCAATCTTTCGACAGTACATTTCGATTCTAGATCTAGTGAAGGTGGTGCTTATTATTGAGTCTAATATTTTGGTTCAATATGTTTTTGTTATAAGGTTATAATTAGATATATTTTAGACGTGTAAAGTGACCAATATCTCACTAGCAAGATAGAGACCATAGTTCACTGCTAGTGGCACTGTCAGTCGATGTCAAATTCGAGAATAGCAGGTTAGCTTTTGCAACAATACACTTCAGTACTACGAACTCTATAATACGAGCTACAGGCGACTCTAATCATAAACGAATTTGATCTCTAGGTACTTTAGCTCACTATCAATTAATTTGTGATTTGACTTTCTCGTGCTATTTATATAAAATTTACGTTTTGCTGTACTTCATGAGTTGGATAAAATGGTTGTATGACACGGGTATGTTATTACAAATAATTCACCTCAGAAAAGATCTCACTCGGCTTGGTGGCATATAGGGCTCAAATATTTTTTCCTGGGTTATTTCTAATGTAACATACTTGTACCATAAATAATTATTACAAAATTAGAACATTATTCAGTGACCTTCTTTCTCTAACGGTTGCTATTTTGAAATATTTATTTAGAAGAAGTGTCAACTATAGTTCAGATAAAGTATCTTTTCTATTTTAAACATGGCAAAATATCATTAATAAAAGTTGTTCAGAATCTAGAATTATGATCCCATACAAAATCTAAGAAACATCGAGTTACTTTTATGAAACTGTGTTTATTAGAAGTTGCAAAAATGCTTCATCTCTACACACGGTTTCATAAGAGTAGCCCAATATTTCTGAAATTTTACAGCGGGCTATAGTTTTACATTCTGATAAACTTTTTTTAATATATTTTTTTTATAGTACGAATGGATAAGGTACTTTATCCTTATTCTTTGTAATAAACACGCGGTTTCTTCCTCTATTTCTGGCTGCAAGAAATTCGGTTCTAGGACACGAAGGAATATTTCTAGCAAAAATCAGGACTACATTATTTTTCTGAGATTTCGCTTAAAATATGTCTTATGACTTATAAGATCCGGACAAATTTAATGATAAACATTTTCAAGCACATGCTCAGTGGCATACGCTGAATATTTGTTGAGAATATCAACGTTTAGTAAAGATAGTCGTCGCTAACATAAATTGTGCTTTGATTTTTCAATATCTAGAGTGATTGTAGAGTGTACACATGCCTTATTGCCTATATAAAAAATGTTTGCAGTGTTGTTTCAAGAATAACTATTAAAATATCATCAAGTTATATATATTCTTCTTTCACTCTATTCCAATTTCTATTTATTTCTGTGAGACTCTTACGGATAATAAAACCACACTGGAAGGCCTCTAATCTATTATCTTACGTAGTTTAAAAAGTCGGTAGAACTACAGGAAATACTTAATTTTAATGGTTTTGTTTCTGTTGGCAAGTAAAGTTAATCTTTAAATTTCTTTCTTTTGTGATTACAAAAATACATTATTCACATATAACCAATTAACGTACTAATAATTATGAGCAAGTGTAATACATACAATTGATTTGCAAATACAGTATATTCGTATCGCGGTGCAAACCAGTGATCGACAAAACGCGTCACTCGTAAAAATCAAAACAAGTACCAGCCGAATTTAAATCGTTTTTACAACAATAAAGCGATATAGATAACTTTTTCACTAAAAATATCTAAATTTTTTTCACACATTTCGTACGCTGTGAGTTTGCCTTTGTGTGCAATAGCTTTAAAAATACATCGATTCTCAAATTTATACCGCGCATTTACCGTAGGCTTTCTGTAGAATTTGTTAAAAATAATTTCGTAATTAATTTGAAATTAGCTGAATCCAGAAAGGGTAAGCTTTCCACTGTTTTAAAAATCATTGAGAAATATTCAAAAATGAGTTGTAAATACGATATACCCGGAAAATTTAGAAATTTTTAGTAATAAAAAAATATATAAAATGGGTTTACACGGAACTTTCCTTGCGCGAATTAAATCAATTTGAAAATAAAAGTAATGTAGTCTAATGGGATTTGAACTCCAAGCTCCCAGGCGAATATTTGACGGGTGTTCTCAAATGAGAATAGTTTCTGCTGCGTTATAAAGATACAAATTATTCTGTCCCATTTCTGTAGTTTACTTTGTATCTGTTAGGTCTCAGTTTCCCCAATGATAAAGCCTGATCTACATGCAAATTATTATTTTCATCTTTTGCAAATAAAAGAAGTGGAAGTTGTGACACTAAATATTTTGAAAAATCAAAGGTAAATAGGTTTAAAAATATCTTAACGCCTCTAATACTACTGAAGCAACTCAAGGAACCACTCGGAAATTCAAACTAAATCAATTTGAAAATAAAATATTTTGAACAGAGGGCCGAACAATCGCCATGGAAGAGGACGTTTCTTGAAATATTAACGTTGTTTAATGAAGTTCAACTGAACCGCACAAATGCTGTTTATTACGTTTTAGTCAGGACTCTGCTTGCAAATTATGTGTATATATTATATTTTTGATAATTATGCTATGGCGATTAGTCATACGTGAATAATGTCATTTTAAATCACTAAAAAACAGAAATTTAAAGATCCATTTATTTGCCAACAAACACCATTAAAAATACTTTATTTCTTTATCTGTTTATTATAATTTAAGAGCGAATAAAGTGCTTTTCCCATAAAGCTCTTTTGCGATATAATACTGTATCTGTTGGATCGTAATTAGTCAAGAGTAAAGCTTGACAAATGTGCAAATTAGTTCTTTTATCTAGTTCTTAGTTAACGCAAAAATATACAAAAACTTAAGTTTTTAAGGTGCTCACCTTGAATATATTTGTCTGAAATTTTCCCAGCTTAATGCCAGATAGACATATAATCTGCATGCACATTATCGTCATCCTCCAACAAATAGTTTTTGAATTATACCGCCAATAGGCAGACAGACAGACGGGATTGAGAAAACCTGTTTTTCGGCATCTAGAGACCCTGAAACGTACAGATCTGGAAAAGTCTCGAAAGGTGTTTTATTCGCGACTACAATACTTCCTTAGTTTTTTAGACGGAGACGGACTTTCTTTGGTATTTACAATCTCAAAAAGAATGGAATCCTCCACATTTAGATGCGCAAGGTCATTCCAGATAAAGTGCATTTTTCTTAAATTATATCCTTGAGTGTACACCCTATGATCTAATTTATGATCCCGGATTTATGACTATATGCAGATAATACAAAGTTTGTTGCAGTAGAAGAAGTGTTATGGTAAAAACAAAGACAAAAAGTGTTGTAGAAGCCGAAAATGATGTGCTATATACTAAAGTTATACAATGTCGTGCTCCGGCCTACTTGTATGATAAGATTTCTTACAGGAGTGATGACCATCATATTAATATAAGAGGTAAATCTTCTATGTCGATCCCACGTTTTAAATCGTTTTTCTTTAAAAAGTCGTATTCGTACAACATTGTTCACTACTATAATAATATAATTCCAAAAAGTTAAGAAATTTGTCTCTAACTATTTTTAAAAATTCTTTTAAAAAACAGCTCTTTCTGCTACAATGAATTGCACTTGATATCGATCTACTAAAGTTAAATTTTTTTTTAAATTTACTTTTAAAATTCATATTTATTAATTATTCTGTCACTCTGCACGGGGTGTAGTGGTAGACCAGTTGACCTGATATTATATCATGTCAACTGAACTATGCCCCTTTTCCGCACTTTTCATATTTAGTATTTTCTTTTTTTTTATGTAATTTTTGGTGTAAGTACTGGAAATAAATGTGTTTATTATTATTATTATTATTATGTTAACAGAGAAATGCAAAAAATATCAAGATGACATAGAGTATTGGTGGCATCTGTAAAGGAACTATATTACCATTATTATTATATGGAATACCAGTATGAATGTGCACTAAAGAAGAAATCAAATCAGAAAAATTTTGAAAATCAACATTGAAACACCTGAAGCTCATCGTAAAGATACGACGCCCTGGTGTTGTAAGTGGGCAAGTACCAATAGAATTAAAGTCAAAGGAGGAGGCAAACTGGAGAGTTAAAGTTAGAAGCAAGTTCCTAAAAATTACATAGTGGGTGAAATTAAAAAAAAACTTAAATAGTGGCAAACTTCGTGGAAAAGTTCGGTTAAATGATCAGAAACGAAATTGTTTTCTTTTTAATTGTGACAAACAGCCTGCAAGTGAAAATAGGGAGATCTACAATTTACAATGTTAGTAATGGGCCTTGGAAAGGTAAATAATTCTTTCCATATATGTCAGTTAGTAGACGATCCATCATATATATGTGGTCCAGGGACACAAACGCCACCAACGGGAAATCATTTGTTATTCATATGCAGCAAATTAGCAAATCAACGGAGAATTCTGGGAAATCGTGTCTCAATCATTGGAGGCAATTGGCCCATGTCAAAGGATAAGTTAGCGACAGTGCCTTATATTAAATTATTTTTAAGCTTGACAGACAAAAAAAAATTTAACGGATTATAGAGTACTAGCAACCAGTGAGACAAATGTCTCATTTAATAAAACAAAAAAGACCGTTTTTCAAATAGAACGCGTATTAAAAAAAACAATAATATTTTTTAAAATCACGTGATTGAAATTCGGTTCCTGACCTAACATGGCCATTCCAAATATATAACTTAAATAACTTTTTTCTCTATCTCTTACGGTTTGGCTGCTGAAACAGCGTCCCGGACGGAGCAGCGTCCCGGACGGACGGAAATCACGTAATTTCTCGAAAACCGGAAGTGTCACGTGACTGAAATTCGGTTCCTGACCTGACATGACCATTCCAAATATATAACTTAAATAGCGTTGTTTCTCTATCTCTTACGGTTTGGCTGCTGAAACAGCGTCCCGGACGGACCAGCGTCCCGGACAGACAATTCTATTAGATAAAAGATAAATGGCGTAGCTAAGGCAAACAATTTAGTTTGATTTAAATAAATATAAAAATACATGTATTCTACGTTGTAAATCGATAAACTGTATAAAAATCTAGTTAATTACTTTAAAATTGTTACTGCCGCGCCAATACGAAAATGTATAATTTATATTTCGATGTAATGCATTTAAAAGTTATTCTTCTACATGTAAAGTTAAAAAGTGCATGTATTGTTGAAATGTAATGGGGCTTGCTGAAATAACCATATTAAAAAACTGAAGACAATACAATAATTGACAAGTGAAGTAAGTGGCATAAAGCGAGATATTATTGGACTATATGAAGTCAGGCAGTCTAGGGTTGCCAGACCTTCTATATTTAATAGAAGTCTTCTATATTCAAGGAAAATCTTCTATCTTCTATGTTCCTAAGATATAGAAGCAAAATCTTCTATATTTCTGCGTTTCAAAATAATATTATAATAATAAATAATTTTGACACACTGTGCTCATATCATACATATGTAGTAAATTATATTAATAACAATAATATGGCTGATTCTGACATGCACATTAGCGGTGATGGTGGTGGTGATGATGATGATTACGATTACAATAATTACAATAACAATATAAATAGTAGTGATGGTGGTGGTGCTGACACCGACACAGACAAAAACACAAAAAAACTAAAACGAGCAAATTGTAAATACATTTCTTCATACAAAAAAGAATGGGAACATATTTTTCGAGTTTTTTATAGTTAAGAGGTATAGGAAGAGGATAGGGTTGCTATGTTCTGCTTAAAGCGATGTTTTATGTTTTATTTGTTGAGTTGGATTTAAAATAATGTTCAATCGTTAATATCTTGGTTTTTTTTTATTTACATTTATCTAAATATTACTTCCTTTTACGATCAGGAAGTATTGGATTCACCCCAAAAATTCTAAATTGAGTTTTCAACAGATCTTCACGTTTTAGAGTCCTCTGAACCCAAAATACATGTTTTTGTTCATTGGTCTGTCTGTGTGTCTGTGTGTGTCTGTGTGTCTGCCTGTGAACAGAATATCTCAAAAACGAAAAGAGGTATGGCGTTGAAACTTCATATATAAGTTTTGTGTACTATCTAGATGCGACAGCAAGCTTTTGAAGAAAATCGCATAACCGGAAGTATGGTGTTTACTCTGGTGATTTTTCAGTTTTTTCGATTTTTTTCAAAAACGGCTCTAACGATTTTTTTCAAACTTTACATTTCTGTTAAATTTTTAATGTGTATTGGTGTGAGATGGTTCCAGTTGAATACCTCTAAGATGGGTTTCTCTTCCTTATTTTTTTTCTATTTTTTTATTAACTCATGTTTTAAATAGAACACCCAGTATATTATTACATTTTTGAATTCAGCTTAAAATTTTAGAGAAAATTTGTCCCTTGAACTAACGCTCTATTGTGTACGGTTTCTGTAGAATTTGTAATTTTTGAAAATGTTTGACAAATGCTTAAAAATTAAAAATCAAAGTATTGGCTAATTATAAGATCACTGTAAAAGGAAGTTGTGTGCGTGTATCACACCAGATTTTTTTTATTATGTGTTTTTTGAATGCCATTAGTAATTATACCTAATGTAAATGATAGTAATAAATTATTTATTTGAATCTTCTATATATTTTTTGAAAATTCTATATTTTCAAGTTAATTCTCCTACATTTGACATTTTAATTTCTGGAAACCCTATCAGGCACACAGATGAAGCCATTATAAAGTTGCCTTGGGCCACATATTATATTACAAAGGCTTCGAACAACACAAATGTAACTAGAGTAGTATTTTTAATTATCAGGCGCCTTCCACATAACCCAACGCAATGTAATGGCATATTAGATAGGATTGCATGCATAATAGTTAAGCTAAATAATTTCAAAAAAATTAAGACCAGAGAGGCTTATGCCCATGAGCGACTGCGATGAGGAAGCCATAGAAGTGTTTCACGAAAAAAATGACAGATCGCCTCAAATGGTTATTTATGTATTAAGGGCATAATCAATAGATTATATCACGAAGGAATGTTTAAAGCGCAACGCGAAGCAAAGTTTTAAATTCCCAGAGAGCTGTAATCGTGATTAGGAACGTAATATAAAACGTTTTATTTTCTTTTCTTTTCCAAAATGGACAAAATTCAAGGATTTGTTGTGCTGGCGTTGTGAATTTATGGTGTGCTGTGGTTTCTATGTAGATTGTGAGTGTTGCTATATTACATTGTTGACGCCTGTATACTGCTTAGAAACTATATAGTCTAAAGGCTATTTTACGCCTGCTATCGAGTGACAATATACAAGAGTATGGTTCCAAAATTAAATAAAATAATCTTAATGGATGTGGCATAAATGGCTGACGGTTTTTAAAATTGAATCGCTTACCTCATGTTCCATGGAAAATACAAAAGGATCATGTGTTCAGTGAACGGGAGTTCTGTTGAACATGCACTATTTTCCTATAGCCTATTGTTATTATTTGTCTATAATTCAATCGCAATTTCAACGTAAGACGTGTTCACACGCCAGAATTTTTTATAAAATACGTTCATTCACAATAGAAAACCTGAAGAACGGAATATCTGAAGAGAGTTTATGTGTTCTAAATTTGCAGAAACGCGTTACTGGAAGCTGTTTTGTCTCGAGCACACGAATGCATTGAGTGTGACGGATACTTGAGCAATATTATTTTTAAAACTGGGTTCTACTACAAATTTCCATTCTTTCTTTTGTAGTTTAGTCGTATTATATTTATATAAAGTTTTTTTGTTTAGTAAATGTATTGTATCAGCAAGCGCCAGTTATGTATCCCAGACGCATTACAATAAATTATACTTTATTAATTGTAGACCTTTACGGCAAAATTAACAAACCCTACTAGAACATGAACTATCTATAAATAGGAGACCATTAATTAGGACAAAGAAATAGGCTATTTATACCTTGTCTGAGAAAAGCAAATAACGAAACTGGAGCGGACATAACCATGAAAAATCATGGACCTAAACGAGCCAATTATTTAGTTGGAAAGAACTGTTCCAGCATAAAATCATGTTATCACTTCTACTTTTCCTTTTGAACAGAATTTTATATAACTTGAGTTGTAAACGTTCAACAGTAACATCTATCTAGACCTGGAAAATGAAAAATTTTAATCGACAATATGCATGGATGCAGTATTTTTTCTGCCAAAAGAGTTATCTGCACTACGTATAAACCTTGAAATGGTTTCTAACGACTGCTCTATTTATTAATTTTATTGGATTTTGAATTTATATTCTTAAAATCCATTTAATAAATATCTTGCTTTCACATTCACTCGGACTTAAACGACTAGATCGCCTACCAAACCAGTTACAG
Source organism: Agriotes lineatus (assembly GCA_940337035.1). Classification (NCBI taxonomy): domain Eukaryota; kingdom Metazoa; phylum Arthropoda; class Insecta; order Coleoptera; family Elateridae; genus Agriotes; species Agriotes lineatus. Next base: position 29,829 of record CALNHX010005221.1, read on the forward strand.
ATACGATTTACACTTTCCTGAAGATGTTCAACTGCTTGAATATCTTGATACGTTATCAGGACTATATCGTCGGTATTCATTGCAGGTATTGTTGCATCTGAATAATCTGTGTGCAGAGAGACTGAAAAGTGTGGGATCAATTACTCAGTATCGTGGTATGCATATTCCAATGTTATAACTATTTAAACGAAGTAAGTTAATGCTAATACCCAACAGACGTTCTGTAATCTTACAAAGCATAGCAGGTAGGTACCTCAAAAATTTACCATACTACGATTAACGAACAGAGTAAGAACAAACCCCTGCCATAAATAAACGCCAAATCTGAATCGAATACTGCTAATAGTAAGCCAGGTGTACGTAGCATAATTATGCAATTTTTGAGTTCTCCCAAGTTTTTGATTTATAACTTTTACAGCTTTATAACTGATTTTGCTCCTAAGTTTTCTTTAAATCCTTTTTTTATAGTTTTGGTTATCCCCGATAGTTATATGAATAATACTTGAAAGCCACAAAGAAACTTCATATATTATTGGTGGTAATATAATAAGAGGGGTAGAGGGTAGACCCTCCTCTACGAACCCTGTGGAGGATAGGGCTATTTTAGGGAAGCGACTCTGCCCACGTGAGCCCCAGCTCCTTCCCCGCCTCCTAGTACCGGGAGGTAGCCGTGTCCCAACCTTAATCCTACCCACAACCTATTTTATCCTTCTTATATCCCATACTAACCAGAAAAAAGGTATAAAATGAATGCATCAAACTGTCTAGCCAACGCGGTGCATTAGGCTGTCAACCTTCAGTTAAATAAGCAAATGAAGAAATAAAAGAAAAAGGGCCTTCAGTTCCCAGTAGTCTTGGAGTTTCCGCCCACGGCAAAGGGAAGGAAAGTAAAAAAACAGGAGATGCAAAGAACCTCTGGGTGCGGCCAGGCTGCGACTTATTCGTTTGCACGTATAATGTCAGGTCTTTGTTGAAAGACGACAGATTAAAGGATTAAAGGAATTAGAGAACGACATAGGGAACATACGATGAGATGTAATTAGTTTGAGTGAGCTGAGAAGAAGAGTAGAGAAATGCAGCAAACCACAATGTGGTCACGTACTGTTCTATAAGAGACAGGAAGATGTATCTCATGGGGGAGTCGGAATAATAATCAATAAATTATTGACTAATAGTGTCACATATTTGTTAGCAAAAACCCACAGAATTGTATATATAATTTTAAAATTATCAAATAAATATAACCCAAAAATTATATAGGTCTATGCTCCTACGACAGACTATGACCATGAAGAGGTCCAAAGTCTTTATGAAGAACTAACTGCATGTATAGCAGGAAAACGCTCACATTATATTTTGGAGATCACAACGCGAAAGTAGGGAAGAAAGGAGAAGAGGCTGAAACTTGAAATTATATAGGAGACTTTGGAATAGATAGTAGAAATGAAAGAGGCAACATGTTGATTAAGTATCTTGAAAAACAACACTGAAAAATAGCAAATGGATTTGGGATAGTCCAGGGGGACAAACGAAAAATGAAATAGATTTCATAATATCTTCACATAAACACATAGTTCAAGACGTTTCGGTTCTGAAAGGATGTAAACCGGCATCGATCATCGTTTAGTAAGATGTAAGTTATATATTAACTTGAAACTTGAACGGCTAAGACAGATTCCTAATACAAAGCGATGCAAGTAATAACTCAAAATAATAACAAATACAGAAAACAGCTTGAAAGACAAATTATAATAGCCACTATACAAGTAGAGGGGATTATTGAGAAAAGATGTAACAAAATAGAAGAAGGAATGACTAACGCTGCAAACAAAATAGGAAATATCAAACCGATGAAGGAAAAAAGACTAAGCAAAGAAACTGAAGATATGATGGAAGAGAGGCGTATGACTCAAACACACATGAGACACACAACAAGATTTACAGTATTAAATGGAACAATTCGGAAGGCTATAAAAATAAAGTGTGGCACAAAAGGAAAATAGAAGAAGCAAGGAATGAAGGTGGTATAACTGAAGAATGGAAAATACCAAAAACGCTTGGCAGAGATGGCATTACAACCTTAAGAGATCAAAGTGGTAACTTAATTAACAAGACAAGCTTTTGCACATAGAGCTTTACGAGATAGAAATCGCTTTAATAAGCGATAAGAACAACAAAGCAGCTGAAGAAGACGGCATACTACCCGAAATGATTAAAGAAGGTGGAGAAACTTTGATGCACCATTTACAAATACTCTTCAATGAATGTTTACGTGAAGAAAGAATACTTTCCAACTGGAATAATGCCATAGTCATACTGTTATATAAAAAAGAGATAAAACGAAATTGGAAGATTATAGACCAATTAGTTTTTCTCACAAGTATACAAATCGTTCAAAAAATCTTATCTATCAGACTTACAACTAAACTGGACCTATACCAACCACGTGAGCAGGCCGTATTCAGAAATAGTTATGGTACAAATGACCATCTGCACTTGCTCAGAACCTTAATATAGAAGACCAGAGAGTACAATATGCCACTATAGTTGGCCTTTATCGATTTTGAAAAGGAATTTGATTCTTTTGAAACCTTAGCTATCCTAAACTGCTTACAAATAGTCGTATAGATCATAATGCATAATGCAACAGTAACCGTAAAACGTCATGCAGAAACAAATGAAATAAAAATGAAAAAAGGAGGGAGACAAGAAGATACAATATCACCCACGTTCTTCACCTTATGTTTGGAAGATATTTTTAGCTGCTTTGAATGGGTAAACAAAGGAGTATATATAAATGAAAACCAATTAAATCACTTAATATTTGCAGATGACTTTCTGCTAATTACGGACAACATTCAGAATCTTCAAGAAATGATGACCAATCTACATGAAAAGTTAAGTGAAAGAGAGTTGTAAATTAACATCGAGAAAAGAGGTCGAAAGTTACATATATTTAGGACAAAAAATCAGCTTAAAGAAAAATAGCTAAGAAGAAGAGATACAGCAGTGGAAAAGACGTATTTAAAAGTAAAATAGACCAAAAATTTAAAACCAAACTGTTTAACGAAATTATTCTGCCAGTCCTCACCTACGGAGCTGAAACGGGAACTTTGACCAAAAAGAATAAACTAAAATTAATGATAGCATAAAGAGCGATAGAGAGGTTAATGGTGGGAGTATCTTTAAGAGATCGTAAAACGAACGTGTGGCTGAGAGAAATTTCAAAGGTGGATGATGGTGGTAGAAAGGGTACTAAAGCAAAAATAGAAATGGGTTGGTCACGTGGCCAGGTTGAAAGATGATTCGAGTTGAAAGATGATCCGTTAAAGAATATAAATTATTGGACGTACTCAAGTACTACAAATTATATTGAGGAAGAGAATATAATGATTTGAAATACTGGGTGTCCCATAATGTTTTTCTGTTTTTGCAGAGCGCTGGTTTGACAAAGTTGTATAGTAGCACCACAACTTGGTATTCTCCACTTAGAGAAAGATCGCGGAATATTTAGTAAGAATGGAAAGGTGGACAGAACATCGCGCGCACTTAATTGAGCTTTATTTGAAAAACCAAAAATCGCACTTTGCGACACGCCGGCGCCGCCTTTTTTGCAATCGTTTGAATATTCACCTTGTGATCGATGCTCTGAGCCGCAGTATAGTGTAAGCTCAGAACAACCATCAGGTCGCCTTCTCGTCGGTCTGTAAACACACCTGAGAATGTCGCTGCTGTTCGGGTTGCAACCAGACGAAATCCAAGCAGGTCGGTAAGGAAACATGCCGGGTCTCTATAAATCATCAGTAATAGTACATTACATACCGAGGTGGGAAGTGTTTCATTGCCGAGGCAAAATTTGATGACCGAGGCGCATAGCCGAGGTACTATTAAACAACGACTACCAAGGCTTGTATACTATTTTATTCACAATCATCCTCCATAAAGAAAACAAACAATTTTTTTCGCATTTTGTATAATAATGTGCTATTTTACTAAATTCAAAATCGATTAATAAAGTGGCACTTTGGTGGTTAGAAATGTCACTTTACTATATGGTAGTGTCACTATCAAATTCGAAGTTAGTAGGCTAGGTTTTGTGTCAAATTCGAGGTTAGCAGGATAGGTTGTGTGTCAGTTTGTGACAAAACTGACAGAACACCTAACCTGCTAAGCTCAAATGCTGCCGAACAAAAAATAGAAAATTTATTCTCAGAAAAAAAATAAAAGTAAAAGTTTAGTATACGGTCCTGTAAATTGCGCATGCGCAAAAATGTAACAATGAACATACAAATGTAACATTGAACATTACTCCCTTCTCGTATTTCTTGTTTTAAAAAAATATTCATCAGGACCTAACAACTAACCTAAACCGCTAATCTGAACCGCCGAGAGGGCAACAACAGTGCTTTAATCATTACGGGACGATAGCGGCACTCATAACATTTTTACGTACGCTGATCGAACTATAAAACATTCTCCAATCCCAGCGCATGCGCAATAGACCAGACCGTGTACTAAACTTGACCCAAAGTAAAACTTAGGAATGAAAAGGCATATAAAATGTACAAATACTGGTATCAGGAAAAAGAAGATCAAAACATATGTTCGGGAAGTGTTGTCCTAGCTTATTTTAGTCACCTGGCTCTTGGAAAAAAGGCATCAACCTTATGGTCGACCTATTTCATGTTACGCACTACATTAAAATTTAAACGCACACTGATTTTTCAAAATTTTTAAATATATTAGCATTCTTGAAAAAAAACAGAATATTGGTTACACACTTAAAAAATCAAATGTCTTCAATAAGGAGGATATCGAAAAATTTTTGAATACTGCTCTCTTGTATTTTCTTCCACAAAAGGTAGGAATCTCAATATTTAATTTTCACCAATAGTTACTTATTTAAAAAAATTTGGTTGCGTTAGTAATTGGGATCTCCAACGCTTGTAGATGTGAAGAATAGTCGAATGCAGGCTTTCACGGCCGTTGTCCATAATGATAGGTTCTTCCGGGTTATGCCGTGGTCGTCGATTTGAACTTGACGTTTCGCTGCTCATGCTGTCAGCTTCTTCAGAAGTTTTCTAAAGACTGATGTTGGTGCCTTTTGCTCCTGGTTATATACCGAGGAGCCTTTACGGTTGGCTGCTCATGTAGATCTTGTATGTTATTCGGATTTGTCGGTTTTCCGCTTGGTTGCTCACGTGAAACTTGTTTATGGATGGATTGGTTTTGCAGAGTTACCTTCCATGTGTTACTAAGGCGATAGCCGTCCTCTCGATTGAAATTGTTTGGATTTTTAATAATTTCTAGGGATTCCCGAATAACACGAGGGAAGTATTTTTTAGTTCTGGCTAGTATGTTTACGGAGTCGTAATTTATTCTGTGGTCCCCTGGTCCTAATAGGTGTTCTGCGATGGCTGATTTTTGTATGTTTCCAAGTCGTGTGTGGCTCTGGTGTTCTTTTATCTTGCTAATATATTTATGGAAGCCTTTGAATATGAAGCTATTCAGTCCAGCCATCTCAAACCTAAATTCTGGTTCCGCTACGTCGACGACACTTTCGTTATATGGCCCCATGGAAAAGCAGCTCTTGAAGCTTTTTTGGCACACTTAAACAACCACCATGCCAAAATAAGATTCACTATGGAAACTGAAGAAAATGGATGCCTACCTTTCCTAGACGTGTTAGTGAAACGAACCGCTAACAACAGATTAAGCCATACAGTATATCGAAAGAAGACTCACACCGACCGATATCTGCATGCTTCTCATCATCATCCCCAACAAAAGCGATCTTTGATCAAGACTCTTATTCATCGGGCCAACGCTATCTGTGACGAGGACAGTAAACCACAGGAATTGAGTCATGTGGAAGAAGCCTTACTCAGGAATGGCTATAGTCGAAGAGACATCAAGAAAGCGGGCCAATATACCATGAAACCGAAAGAACCTAAACCTAAACCTATTAATTACGCCTGCCTTGCTTTCATCGCCGGAGTAACCGACAGAATAAGAAAGGTATTAGATAAAAATATGGTACAATAAGTAAGGTCGAACAATTGATCCCCTCCAACAAAGATTCTTTGCCCAGACTACAGACAGAAGGCGTTTACCAGCTCCAATGTACCTGTGGAAATGCTTACATAGGACAAACGGGAAGAAGCATCCAATGTCGAATAAAAGAACACCAGAGCCACACACGACTTGGAAAAATACAAAAATCAGCCATCGCAGAACACTTATTAGGACCAGGGTACCACAGAATAAATTACGACTCTGTAAACATACTAGCCAGAACTAAAAAATACTTTTCTCGTGTTATTCGGGAATCCCTAGGAATTATTAAAAATCCAAACAATTTCAATCGAGACGACGGCTATCGCCTTAGTAACACATGGAAGGTAACTTTGCAAAACCAATCCATCCATAAACAAGTTTCACGTGAGCAACCAAGCGGAAAAACGACAAATCCGAATAACATACAAGATCTACATGAGCAGCCAACCGTAACGGCTCCTCGGTATATAACCAGGAGCAAAAGGCACCAACATCAGTCTTTAGAAAACTTCTGAAGAAGCTGACAGCATGAGCAGCGAAACGTCAAGTTCAAATCGACGACCACGGCATAACCCGGAAGAACCTACCATTAAGTGACGAATTGTTTAAAATGAAAACAACTGACATAGAAATTACAGAAAAAAGAGTCATTGTCATAATTCCAGACACGAAAACGTATCGTCCTCGAAGTTTTGTAATAACGGATCTAAAATGGATTGCCATATTAAAAGAATAGATGAATTTAAGTAAGCATATAGATAACCAACGATTATTAATGCAAGTGCGGAGTGGAAGAGTCACCTGGCTGCTTTATGGACAATTCAATCGGGCAATTCCCCAAGCAAATAGCTGTTTTTAAAGTTGAACGACTTAGACAAGTTTATTGCGCATTGTATTAGACGAACAGCAGCTACCTTACTTGCTAATACCGAAGGCGATATTCTGCAGTTAAAGAAGCTGGGTGGTTGGAAATCGAATTCAGTAGCTAAAAGTTATGTGGAAAATTCGCAAGAGGGCCAATTAAAAATTGCGCAAATGTTGTCCGTAACAAATAAATCCGAGGTACAAGAATAATCGTCCATGTGTACTTCTCGTAGAGCTTCAACTTCAAATAAGCGGTTTGAACAGAATTGCCTGGAAGCTGAACAGGATTCCGTTACTTGCGCTGATTCTGTCCCTAGCGTTTTGAGCACACGGTTGAGACTGCAACCGTGTTTTAAGACAATGTAGTCAGGCAACTCAGAGGGACGATAATATTTGGAAACTACCCTGAAGTTCAGCCTCACACTTCAAAATCTTAGGTTGGAAGGATAGCACCTCGATGTTAATGAATCAAACAGTAAATGCCGATTGCTTTTATTATAAAAATATAGCTCTATTTATACAAATATATTTGCTTAGAAACTACTAAAATTGCATTATATCAAAGTGCAAAGCGTTTATTCTTACTGTGACACTATAAAATATCATAACAACTGTCAGCGCTTAACCAAGTTCATTTCCGCAATATCTGCGTTTATGTTACAGTAAACTCCTATTACTAGGTCGTTCATTAAGCAAGGTTGCTGACTTGCAGTTGTAACATTTAAACTTCCTGGACGAAGGCATGTTAAATTAAATTGCATTTTTAAGCCTATGAACTGTGCTTCTTAAATTTGGAAATGAAATTTAAGTTTGTTTAATTCGAGGTTAAACAAGTTCAACATTTCATGTTCACAACATGGTTTAAGCATCACCTCAATAGTCATCAAAATTTCAACGTTACAATTAATTTATATCGCTCAAACTCCTAATATGTACATTTTTATTTAGTCCAGCCATTTGTAGAATTGCTCTATTTGTATTAATAAATAAACACTTTCTCTATGTATATAATAATTTATATTTCCTGCAATTAATAGAAAACCCCTAAGAAACGGAGGTCGGAAAATGGCTACTTTCAAATTCGAAAATTGATAACAAAATTACCACTTTCTAACCTGAACTGTCGTATTTCATTTCAATTGCCAAATGAAGTTCAAATTCAATACTTTTCAACTTTGACATGTAAGGTAGGTAATTTGATTATCGCTTCATGGTTGTGAATACACAATTTTTTCCGACCAATCCTTCAAGAATTCGAGGGGTTTGATGCCAATACCTTGTTTCAGCAATATGGAGCCACAGCCAGATCTTTTTCGACGGCACAAGCAAGTTTTTCGAGAAAAGTCATTTCAAAGAGGGGGTACCTACAGTGGCCTCCAAGGAGCCCTGATCTGACTCCTCCCGATTTCTTTTTGTGGGGTTGTCTAAATTCCAAGTTGTATGAGACAGCACCACGCACTTTGAAAGCTTTAAAATTTCAAATTCAGGCCTAAATAAACGCTATGCTAAAGGAAATGCTAGCAGCTGTTTTTGCAGATTTAAGGTCCAGACTTCGAAAAAGAATGGCACGTGACTGAAGACATATAACAATATTATTTTAAGAAATAAAAATCCGCATTCATTGTTAACGTTTTGGCACTAAATAAATAATTTTTTATTCACAAATATTTTTTTAAAATTTAAGTTTAAAAACAGCAAAACATTATGGGACACCCGTTATGTACCAGAAAGTGCGTCATGCTATTTTATTACTGAATATCAATACTAATTATCAACGTTGGTCTTCAACACACTTTTTGTTGCTTTTTATGCTTAAAACGCACGACATAACCTAAAAAATCAACTAATATTTCGAAATGATTTTATTTGACAAGTGAAACAAAACCAAGATAGCTTGTACAAAACGATAATAGCCAGTCGCTATATTATCAATATGGTAGCAGATCCTATTGGCCAATGTCCTGAACTTGAAGAGTGATGATTGGTTCAAAATTCAACTATACTCTCTATGTTATATAAGTATAAATACTAGTTTATAATATCATACAGTAGTCCAGTCAAATTAGATATTTACTTGACAAAAATACTACCTGAAAAGTGAAAATATATTTTTATAGAAAAAAATTCTTAGAATTCAATGAACTACAAAGTAACAGTTGAATGAGTAGAGAGGTGATTCAAAATGGCGGTTAAAGTAATGAAAAAACGGGTTTTTGCATACAAAAATGCCTAAAGGCAATTTATTTTTTGTTAAATATACGTTTTTGTAGCTTAAAAGACAAACAAAACAAGCTTTTGATGGTCAAAATCGATTAATTAGAAATTTTTTTATCGCCTTAAAACCGCTAAAAATGGCCGATTCTTCAATTGTTATTAACTTCAAAAACAAAACCGATATAACATTTAAGTTCTCAGAAAACATAGTAATCGGTGAGCAGAAAAGTTTATGAAATTTGCAAAAATGTAGATTATTGTTTGCATAAATCATTTTTTTGAAAAAATTATGTTTTCGAAGAAATTGATTTACTCAGGTTGCAGGTTAGCGTAGGCTTAGTTTTTTCCTTAAGAGTTATACTAGCATACACAATATGAGCGCGAATTTTTTTGCACTTGCAAATATTTGCAAATTAAATTTTAAAAGTGATTTTTTTATGCGCACAAAATGTTGAATATCTTTGTCAATTTTGATTGTACCGAAATTACATTAGCACCATTCTATAGCTGTCAATTTTCTACGAATTTAAATGCGCTTTTGTTTATTTTAACAACAAAATCACAGTCTCAGTGTGTCATAGAATATTTGGTTGGTCTTTTGTCAGTCTATGTCTGGGTGGGCAATAAACTGCAGTAATGGTTATCTCATACGCAAGGGTTTGTACTTTTATAGATGTTTATATTATGTAACAATTTATTGTAAATAATTTGTTATTTCTTATAATCCTATTGGTAATAAAAATATTGTTCATGTTTAATCATAGTTTAGAAATGAAATAATCAGTTGCTATAATTATTCCTCTAATTAATATTAAGATTCGAAATAATTTTTACATTACACTAGGAGTCTTCAGCTAAAGTGTGTGCAAATTACAGCCATTAAAATTAAAAAATTAATGAGCAGCGATCTTTTGAAGAAAAGTACATCGGCTTCTATGCGTCGTTCAGTAGTCTTTTTTAAATTCGGAGTAAACTGGCAGCTATCGAATGGTGCTTATGTAATTTCAGTACGATTAAAATTGACAAAAATATTCCACTTTTTGTGCGTTTAAAAAAAGTCACTTTTAAAATTGAATTTGCACCTATTACCAAGTTCAAAAAAATTCCTGCTCATATTGTGTGTGGTATTATAACTCATAAGGAAAAGAATACGGCTACGGTGATTGTTACAGGACTTCTGCAACCTGAGTAAATCAATTTCTGCGAAATCTATTTTTTTCCAAAAAATTGACTTATTGTACAGGTTTTGTTTTTAAAGTTAATAACAATTGAAGAATAGGCCATTTTTAGCGGTTTTTTTACGATAACTTGTTTTCTAATTAATCGATTTTGACCGTCGAAAGCTTAGTTTATTTGCTTTTTAATCTACATAAGCGTGATTTTTTTAAATAATTTTTAAATGGCTTTTGTGCATATTTGTATGCAAAATACTGTTTTTTCATTACTTTGACCGCCATTTTGAATCTCTTCTCCACTGATTCAGCTGTTACTTTGTGGTTCATTGAATTCTAGGATTTTTTTTTTATAAAAATACATTTTCACTTTTCAGGTAGTATTTTTGTCAAAAAAAAAACGAGGTATTTGCGACAATTTGACTGGACTATAGCTATATGTTACGTTTTTCTGAAACTAAAATGAAGTAGTGGCCATGTAGAGCCAGCAACTGCATCAATGTTCTGAGCCAAAGCTCGCGTCTGACTAAACATACTACAAAGATTCTGTTTAAAGAACATCTACTCAAGTTTCTAAACTACAGGAAAATACGTTTATGAATTCAAACTGAAAACACATTTAAGTGATGAAGTAGACAACTCAGATAATTTTGAAAGGAACAGAAAGCTTGATTTATAGTTTTTCTAACTGATTTTCTGAATATTCGGCGTCAGTGCCGAATAGTACAGCTTTAACATTAACGTAATTGCTGCTTTGATACCCTATACTAGTCTAGCTGTGAGATGTTAGAGCTGCACTTTGTTGTGGCTAGAAACGCATAAAATGGGATCTTGTTGGACTAAACGCTGGAAGATCAAAACGTAGTTCTGGCAGATTACGGTCATTTCTAGCCCTCTGTTAACAGCGTCCTAAGACACTAACGAATTACGACGTCATTCGCATAAGACGCGTTTAGTGTAAATTAAGTTGCTTGCTGAGTTTACTCAATTTAAGGGTTTGCTGCCATCATGGGTTCTCCGTCACTGATTTAGCTGTGTCTATATTATTTAATAAGTGATGCTTAAAAACTTGACATTAAAGCAATATTCGATAGTAGTTGAACATAATATTTATAAATGTTGAAGCAATTGACTATATCCAAATCCTACAGTTATTAAAAGTGAGTGTAAATAATAAGGCTCTAACTGAAATGCGTAGATTCTGTACTTCCAAAAGGCTCCGCAGAGAAGCAACAAATTAATTTACCACGCCTAACAAAATTAAATTAGGCTTCTAATTAGTGATTGTGGTTAATGAATAAATGGGAAAGTATAATAATTTATTAATGATGCAATTATTTACTTTTTTGTGGTGAAAAGTGAGGTCATAGAAATATTTCCCATGAGCTAATTAAAAGCGCTGTACGTTTATTTATATTTGCCTCACTTTTCATTTCCAACATCTCTCTAAGAATTAGTCTACCATTTAAAATGATGCAGAATTATATGGATTTGTCACTTACATACAACACGTTGTTTCTCCATCGAATATAATCAATCTGCACCCATTTTTATATAAAATCTGGGAATAAAATATGGCTTTTACTTATATTCAAACATGGGAACGTAGATTTACTTATCGCAAAGCTATGCGCTTGTTTAAATTGGAAGTGAATTTAAGAAATAAGAACATTCCTCAAAGACGCCTTGCAGTCATCTGAGGATGATGCTTGAGAGATAAGAAGTGGAACCACACTGCAGATTTCATCTAAACGACCAGCTTAGATAATTCAACCAGATATAGCTTTCGCTTATGGGGGTAGTTTCACTAACTTAAAGTAGTTCTAATCAAGTTGAGCACGTGTGCTGAAAGCGGTTAAATGTAGCTTTTCCAGGAGTAATCTCAAATTTCTTTGAAACCCCGAGCTACTACGACTCTACGACGTATAACATCTTACGTAGATTACCAATATGCCGTCCAAGTACAGCGCAATTTTTACTTCCCAGCCTACACATAAAAGAGAAGGATGTTATCGCCGCTGTCAGAAGATTATGTTTCATCAGTTGTTTTCTAGAAATCTAATTTTACTCCAATATAATGTTTTCAACTTTAATTAAATGAGTAATGATAAATTTGTGAACGTTTTAGTACAAAATGTATTTAGTTAGAATTGAACTAATCTACATTTCTACTTAATTATACATCAGATAATGCATTTATTTTAAAATTAATTTCGCTTAACAGCGTAGCGTCTGGTTTGAGTTGGCATGTTTGTAGATCGAAAATTTAATCGGCATGTTAGTGTATGGATATGGGACGATAATATAATAACTCTTCTGTAATAAGCTAGTGATCTATCTGTTTGCAATTTTATTAACTTAAACGTCTAATCTGTCAATATATAGTACATCATGTAAGATGAAACATTTGGAATGCCATCTTGAAACATTGTTGAAAATATCATAACTGTGACTATTCAACACTATAACCTATAAGCCAATCATATTGCAGACATTTGCTTTTTTCAATCAATAACAGCAGTATATCAGTGAATATTGGGCACCATGCAAAATATTCACAAAACAATGTACCTACTCAAAAACTAAACAGCGTTGTTGCGAAATATCGCTTAGCAACGATGTTCTGTCCTTAGTGATATCGCTAGGTTACGTAAAACTAAACACCAGCAAACTGTGTGAACAAAGGTTGGCTTGCGTTAAAAATTTTAAAATGTTGTGTTTTGGAAGTATTCCGCTGAATTTAATTGAGAATGAATAATTATGTATTAATATTGTTAAATAGTCGTCCTAAATACCACTCGAAGTGGATATATTTTGCCATTTCCATAGAAATTATTGCAAATTTCACTCAACAAAATCACATTTAAATGTCACTCGCCTTCGGCTCGTGACATTTTTAATGTGATTTTGTATCGTGAAATTTAAACGCAATAATTTACATGGAAACGGCAAAATATTTGTCAAAAATATATCCACTACTTGTGGTATTACCCTTGAGTATTGAACTGCTACTATATCTAATCAGTGATATTATATTTTAGAGAATCGATCAGAAACCGAATCGTAAATATCTAAATTTTATCTGATAGTGTTGGTATTACTTCGACACGAAGTGTACGAAGTATTGAAATTCCCTCATATCGAAAACCACTCTGAGTCAAATATCTCTAAAATTCGAGCCAACGACTAATGAACCCACTATATCAAATCTCCGTCTCGGCGGTGCGGATGTTTTGGTGAAGATCCCAGCCCACTAGATCAATCCTCCGGGTGCCTAAACGTGCTGTGCGGGGGATGTATGTTCGTATGTGTACACGATTCCGGTCGCCAGGAACCTTCCTGAAGTCTTGGATCGTTTTCATACGATAGGTCCTCCGAAAATAAAGGCAACATCAACTTTTGAGCTATGGTCGTCGGCAAAAAAATTTGTTTTTGTTTTTTTTTTTTTTGATAAATAGTTGGTTCATAGCATTTCATTGTATTAGCGAAACGGAGTGATGCTGAGTATCGAAGTATTCTTGGAAAGCACGGAAGGGCGCTTTTCTTGGGTGGGGGTACCGTATATTTTTTATTTGGAAAGTGGACAAGCTGCACGTAGGCCTCCCTCAAATTTAGCCATTATCGACGATTTTTGGCAACATTTATAGTTGTTATTGCTCTCTTGATATCATCCGACCACCGTGTTAGTGCACGGCCTCTAGTTCGGAATGCTTCATGCCCGGGATCCATTCGAGGATTCTTTTAGGCAATCTGTTATATATTTCTGTGGTCACATAACTTACCCCTATCTTCTCCATTTAAACAAGCCAACATTTCTTCCTCAGCTATTACCACAGTTGTACAATGTACCCGCTTTTATTTGGCTCCTCTTCTCTAAGAAATGATCCTAGCATCGCCCTTTCTATACTTTTCTGTGCTACTTAAACCTTATTCACAAACTATATTGTTAAATTCACTGATCGGCAATTCGTAGATTTTGCTCTTTAGAAACACCGTGTTGCATCTTATTGCAACTCGATGGCTTTAGTGGCGGATATACCGCCGTACGAATTGATAGCGGCGACTAACACGTTTTCAAACAGTTTACAGGAACGCAAAACGTCGTAGTTCCAAGCAATGGCAAATAGATTTTTGCAAAGACACCTTTCAACATTAGTGTTTTAATCCACAAATATACCGTCCGATTTACAAAAAAGCTTCTAGCGTATAGCCCTTTATTTACAGATTTTCGAGCCATTAAACTATCTTATATACGTATTATTAAATGATATACTTTTATTAAAATATGAATTATATCACGCCACAAAAAGGTTTCAGAGGTTATCTTAACCATGGTATACTTTTATCTAGATTTTGACGATTGTAGATTACAGTCACTGCTTCGGTTATCAATATTCAACTGTTTTATTTTAAATGGAGTACCCTGTATATTTTCAAATTTTGGTAGGATTTTTAATTATCTTTCTTTTGGGATAACACAAGTTAAGGTTTTTGTGAAAAATACGTTAAAAAAATTATTCTAAAACTATATCAAATTTAGATTTCCATGAAGATTCTAATTTAAGTCTTAAAAAGTAGATACAAAAAACAATTAGTCGGGTGAACGCAATACTAAGGTGAAAGGAATAGTTTTTCCAAACATCTTTGCATTATTACAGTTATTAGCGACATTATCACTAACAACTCAAGCAAGTAAGATATTTTCGACACCCAAAATAGTGAAAACGTACCTTCGTGGCGGTTAGAACTGGTATTTATTTTAATATCTACTTATCTTTTATAATAATAATAATTATTATTTTTCTCTTTAATGTGCTTTGACTACTGGGTGATTAGCGCAATTACACCGATAACTAGTAATAAATATATTATAATACATATGAGGACATACGAGAACGTATAAATACAAATTGATTAATTTGCTCATTTGCATGAAGGCTATAATGACAGATGGGTTTTGAAATACTATTTCTATTGTTGCAGATATCTAGGGTTGCTGTCTATATTGTTCTACACCTTGCAATCTATTAGCAGGAGATCGGTAGTTAATATGGTAGAGCAAAGTTCACAGTTCGGTTATTTGGAGCAAGGAAAGGATTAGACAGCTATTTCCAATTTTGTCGTCTGCTAGTGGTCTGGAATATTAGTTAGTGTGGTTATGTTATAGTACAAATCGATTTTTCTGTGTTCTATTCCATTTATTCTTGACTTTATTGACAGAAACTTTCTTGAAATGATTTTTACGTCGTAATTAGTAACAAAGCCTAGGTAATCTACATCTTTTGAATATGCAGCTTCCCTGACATGATTGTCGGCTTATTCATTACCAATAATGCCCACGCACCCATACAAATAGAAGTTCTTTGGTGGAACGAGCTATAGCATTCCCCACATTTTGAATATCTTGTACCTTTGGTTCCTTGGAGTACATATTTTGAACGGATTCCAGCAGAGCTGGGCAAATTACTTTCAATATGAAGTAATTGAATCACCAGAGATCCAATCACTCAAATGAAATAGTAATGTAATTATCAATTACTTGGTAATTGTAATTGTGCAACATAAATTACTTTTTTCAATTACTTTTACTAGAGATTGTTATCATATCTCTGGATTTAGCGGTATTTAGTTACCATGTACAAGTAAATTGCAAATTGAACACAATACATAGTTATTATGAACCAATATCGTTCAATGAAGGTATAGTTGTTATCAATTGTTATGCAAAATTTAAATTGTATTTTTATCGTACTTTACTCCGTAATACCGGAAATACATTACACAGCAATTATTAGCAAGGTACAGTGTTCAACGTACATACTCCACAGCCTACACACTATACAAGAGACAATTATACTTATATTGCTACTAGAATGCCTAATGCGATTTGCTTAAAATGTAACTTAATGAGATCTTATCTGATTTTTTCCTTCTGGAAATTTAATACCCAATCGAGGTGAGTAATTTACAAATTGAATTATTACAAAGTAATTCAGTTATCAGAAAGTAACTCAATTATCACGAGTAATTTCAATTACCACAAGTAATTCAAATACCTATAAAGCAACTTAAGTAATTTAGAGTAACTTAATTACTCAAAAGTAATTGAATATATCTAGTAGTTGTCAAGTACTTTTTAACATAAATGGCAGTTAGCAATAAATTACAGTTACCGTATTCTAAATAGTAATTCAATTGCGAGAGAAATCAACAAAAAGGAATTTAATTTGCAATTTATTTACAAAGTAATTAATTACTTTCCAGCTCTAATTCCAGGGCAATTCCAGAGTCAGAGAATAACAATTAATTGCCTCTATTTTGATCAGGTACCCATTAGGCTGGACCGTTTTTACTTTTTTCGACTTTACGGGGGGGGGGGGGCTTATCGCGGAAAGGGTGCAAAATGGCTTCAAACTAATTTGTGCGAAATATTATTCCATTCTGATAAGTTCTTCTGCCTCCGGTTGTAGTCAAAGTTTCGAAAAGTTTCGATTTTTTGTCGTTTTCGATGTAAGTTGCCGTATGGAGTTTATGCCCTTAGAATCAAGTAATAAGTATGTTTTTGATCTAATTAGAAAGTTATTATGGTCTATTTCACAGGTGTAGGTGATGAGGGGGGCGGTGGAGGGAGGAAAAAATCAAAGCGTCGAAACACGTCTCGTGCGCACTTCAGACTCTGCAGCTTCTTGTGTGAAAGATTGTGTTGCACTCATTTGCGTGTTTCAAGATGGATCGTACTCGCGAAAAGTGGAAATGTCCATTGTTTGGTGATATGTTAAAGTCAATATGTTACCAACATACGAAGAATGTATGAAGTTCTATGAGTGGAACCGTCGCAAAATGAAACTGGACCGAGAAACGAAGAAAGAGCCCACCTATAAGGAAATAGAAGTCATTGCGATGGCAAAGATTGCAGAAATATGAGGCAAAGCTTCTATTCTTAATACCCAACATAAAGGAGTGAGAGTAATGTTGAAGGCATATCACCTGATATGCAAAAATCTCCTAAAATCGCATCCAAAAATATCCGAGAAGAAATTAGAAGTATTCCGCCGCACCAGTCGACTTTTGTTTGACATTTCATCTTGCAAATGTAAGGACATCTCTAAATACACTTTTCCTAGAGAGAAAAAAGTACCTACACGGGAGCACAGCTTCCTGATCGACCGGTCAAGATTGTATTCCAAAACCAGTCCGACGTCATACTTGTGTTGAAAAATAAGAGAAATATTCTAAATTTTAGGTGTGTAAGTGACAAAACGCAGATGGAAAGATATTTCATGTTTAAAGTTCAGGGTGAATTTAAAGAACGTGTGGCCTCTGGAGAAAAAAAATAAAATAAAATACGTCGTTGGGGTTCCTAAAATTGTACCAGATAACCGAACTTATACAACTTATAAACGAATTGAATCCCCACATAGTGTGTCTTAGTAAATCCAGGACAACTACAGATATATCAGATGAGGAATTATTCATTGATAACTATATTGTGCTGAGGTGCGATTCTAAAAGCAAACACACTGGCGGAGTGGTCATTTATCAAAGCGATAATATCAAGTTCAAAATAATACAGGAATTTAAAAGAGAATTTAATTTTTGGGGTTTAATGGTTAAACTATTAATTGGCGAATCGCAGAAATTCTTAGGCTGCTTATACCACTCGCCCTCTGCAAATGACGCAGAATTTCTAAAGGAATTTAAAAGCTTATGTGAACATACTTTGTGCTGGAATGATAATTTTATTTTTATGGGCGACTTCAATACAAATTTCAATGACAACAGTTTTTACTCCAACAAAATGAAATCTATTTTAAATACATACGTTATTGCTCAGCTGGTATCTGAACCGACAAGAGTAACGAACGTGAGTGACGTTAATAGATTATGTTTTACCAACAGAAAAAATATTAGCAGAGAATTATTTATATTCGGTTAAAGTAATAGATGTACATAAAATAACTGACCATAGTGTAAATAGTATCGCAATAAATGTCACTAAAATCACGCAAGAAAAATATAAAACTAATAAAATAATCCAATTCAGGAAAATGAATGACATACATTTAGAGTCAATGAATAAAGTTTTAAGGGAACATAGATGGTTACTTGAATGCACAAATATTAATGATTTTTATAATATCTATCTTGCATTTGAAGCTGTTGTTAACAACATAATGCCTGTTCAAACTTTTGGTATAAAATACAATGGCATACCGTGGTATGATAAGGATGTTAAATTAGTTGCCGCTGAGAGAGATGAGGCGTATAGAATGTTCAGAGGATGTGGTAGTGACGTAGTAAGTAGAGAACGTTTTTGGAAAAAATATAAATAGAAGAGAAACGCAGTTGTGAATTTATTAAGGAGAAAGAAGGTTAAATTTTATGAAAAAAATTAGATAAAGATAATAACGATTCAAGGGAGATGTGGAAAACATTAAAAGGTATACTGTCTGGTTATAAACAAAATCAAAATAATCTTTTGCAACCTATAGAATTTTTGATTGACGGAAATAATGTTCAGGTTCATCAGGACGTAGAGATTGCGGAACATTTCAATAATTATTTTATTAATAGTGTTAATGAAATAGTAAATCTTATTGATAATGGAAACATAAAAAATTTGCAATCTATAAAAGTAAATAGTTCTTTAGTTAATTTTGAAGAAATTAGTATGCGGGAACTTACATTATTTATTAATAAACTGAGCAAGAAAACCAGTTGTCTAGATGTTTTAAATGGCAGAATTGTAACTAAATCATTCGAAGTTATCGGTCATGTATTCCTGCAGTTTATAAACTTATGACTAACTACCGGACAGTTTCCAAGTGCTTTGAAGACGAGTAAGATTACTCCTGTGCCGAAAGTTAAAAACACCAAGGTGGCTGCTAAATTCAGACCAATAAATTCTTTGCCGTATTTAGAAAAAATGTTGGAAAGGGTAGTATATGATCAAATTATTAAATATATCAATGAAAATAATATTTTGATGTCTAACCAGCCAGGCTTCAGAGCGACACACTCTTGCGAAACATCGTTGCAATTCATAATTGCGCGTTTAAAAGAAAAGGTGGATGAAAACAAATTTGTTATAGCAGTCTTCTTAGATTTAAAGCGGGCGTTTGAAACTGTAGATAGGAGAATTCTGTTAAATAAATTAGAAAATTATGGATTAAAGGGAAATGTTCTAAAATGGTTTGGAAACTACCTGTTAAATAGATATCAAATAACTAACATAAATGGTGTTGCATCGATGAAAAAAGGAATAAGTAGTGGTGTGCCACAAGGAAGTATCCTTGGCCCTTTGCTGTATCTACTTTATATAAATGATATAGATGAATATCACACATGTGACTTCTTAAACCTATTTGCTGATGATACATTATTAGTAACTTGTAATACTTATAAACATTAAAAAAGCGGTAGACTGTGTGAACAAAGAATTGGAAAATATTGCAAACTATTTTAAATTGAATAAGCTAATGCTAAATACGAATAAATCTAAAGCAATGTTGATAAAAACGCGGGGAAGATGAAAGGGGATAAACATAAGTGAATTGGAGTTACACTGTGATATTGATAAAATTGAATAGGTATAAACTTGGGCATCCAGCTAGATCAATGTCTCACATTTGATTGTCACTTCGATTATGTTAATAAAAAAATTTGTAAAAAGTTGTTCTTTTTCTCCAGAGTCAGTCGGTGGGTCTCTGTACAAACCAGAATCATTATCTATAATACAATTATTAAACCACATTATGATTATTGTTCTACCATCACTTTTCTTCTTAACAAAACACAAATAGACAGGTTGCAAAAATTGCAACACCGAGCGATGAGGATAATATTAAGGTGTAATAAATATGCACAAATATCATACATGTTGGAAACTTTGCAATGACTGCCAATTGAAAAATATCTTTACGTAAAAGCTATAGTTTTTATTTATAAAATTGTCAAAGGCCGTGTGCCCTCATATATGCAAGAATTTGTAACCTTCGTCAACGAAAAACACGGCTACGCTACGAGACAGGCAAATAATTTATACATTCCTAGGTTTGCTTTAAACACAAATAGGAACAGCATAGTAGCGAAAGGTTTTCATTCATATAATGCATTGCAACTAAATATAAGAGAGGCGAAAACAGTAAAGATGTTTAAAAAACTATTAATAAGATAATTTTTCAATGTTTAGTTTATAATGGATACAAAGATGTGCTTTAGTTATATTGTTTTATTTATGGTTTGATTTTTTGTATTTCTTTATCTTTTGCTTATTTTTAGTATTTTGTTATTAATTTCTCAATTTGTACTGTGAGCTGTAAATATTTCAGTTGAAATAAAAAAATATCTATCTAAAAAAATTATAAACGATCGACTAGGAAAATGTTCATTGGAAGGGTAGGTACAGTTACAACTACAAAACTAACTAACACATTGAAAAGGAAATTATTTAAGTCAAATTCAAGGGGCCAGCCTCAAAACGAAAGCACACAGGGCTCGATATTTTTTTTATCTGAATCAGAATGCACTACACCGGATCAAGATGTTAAATTCGAGCATTCGAAGCAAGCCGAAACAACGCACCTCCTACCTACTCTCTTCTGAGAGCGTAGACTATGATTTGCTTTCAAAGACTTGTAACAGATTTGGTGTCTCAGATAGAGATGCGGCAGCCATTGCGTTAGCAGTGCAGAAATTATTGATAAAATTCGCATTCGCCGGAAAAGTGCGAAAATTAGGAAATGTGCCGTGAAACGAGCCAAGATCTTCGAAGTACCTGCGCTATACTTCGACCGAAAAAAAGATAAAAGTTTGGTTGTATCAGAAAAAGACGGACAAATGTATAAAGAGCGTATTCTTGAAGAGCACATTTCATTGATAAAAGAACGGGAGACCAAGTTTTTGGGTTATATTGCACCAGATTCTGGCACTTCTAAATGTATAGACTTCTTCTTAGAAAAAAAATTTCAATGGACACTTTGCTTGCGGTAGGGTGTGATGGAATCAATGTGAACGTTGGTAAGCAAGGAGGCATCATTCGTCTGCTTGAAAAACGATTAAACAGACCGTTACAATGGATCATCTATTTTCTTCAGATGAATGAACTGCCTTTTCGTCACTTGTTCCTGCACATTGACGGCAACACATCGGGACCCCAGACATTGTTAGGGGCCATCGGTAAAATCTAGAAAGCTGCGAGAAGAGGCCTGTTATTCAATTTCAACCCATTCCCGCGGTGTTACCCGAGGTGTCTGCAGAAAATCTGAGCACTGACCAAAAATATCTGTACAGAATTGCATTAGCGGTAACAACAGGTAAATTTCCTATTGATTTAGGAAGCAAATAGCCAGGACAAATGTCGCATGCCCGATAGCTAACTCGCGCTAATATAATTTTGCGTTTGTATGTTTCGATGGAATCACCTTCTGAAAACCTAGTGGTTCTTCCAATGTATTTATGCCGTCAAGGCTTACGCTCCAACATGGTTTGCAATCAAAACTTACCCATCCTGTAAAGATGGAGCACGCCATCTGTATCAACTCATATCTGCCACTAGATACTTGCCCACAGAACTGAAAGCCATAGTCGATCCGGTAATTCAAAGAAACTGTTATTTCGATCACCCTGAAAACGTTTTGCTGGCAATGCTGACCGATTCTCAAAAGCACATCCGTGAACTGGGCGCACGTCGCATTTTGAAATCTCGCAGCATTATAAGAAAAAAATAGACTTCGACTGTTCCAGCTTCCTCCTCTAAACCTCGATGCATCATCCTACGTCGATCTTATTGACTGGCAGGGTAAAATTACAGAATCACCAATATTAAAATTGATACTCGATGAAGACTTCCAAATGTTTGTCGCACAAAAAGGAGAAGGGGACTTGTCTCTACTACGTCTGCCACGCCACTCTCAAGCAGTCGAAAGAGCAGTAAAGACTGTTACTGAGGATTCAGTTAAGCTGAGCAAAAAAAAATGACAAAGAAGGCTTCATAAAAGCCCAAATTGAGTCTCGCAGAGCTATGTTAAAGTTTGATAGTAAGCAAGATTTTCGCGCTAATTAAAGCTATGATTATGATTTCTCTAAGTGTTTTTGTGCCTTTTATTCTTCTAATACATACATATAACTCATGAAATTGTGTTTTTTTTGTAAATACATATTATTAGGCATTTTTCACATTGCTGTAAGGACTTCGAAAATATACTACTTTTTCAAAATTTCGCTAACATCAAAGCCAATCCGGAGGCAGAAGATGAGATCCGATCTAACCCAGATTTTACGTGTCTAAGCACACCATTATGCACCCTTTTCGCGATGAGCCCGAAAGAAGTCGAACAATTTTTTGTTCACTCATAAGAAACGGCCCAGCCTAGTATCGATTCCAGGGGTTTTATATTGGAAGTGATTCCCCATGTAAAAGCACATGTACCTTCATGTAAAGTTTAGAAAATACTTCGTTAGTAACAAAAGCAGTTCCAACTCCTTTGTCACATTTTCAAACGTCTGTGAATACATACGTAAAATTTTTGGGCGGAGAATTTTGGCGCAGTAATTTAAAGTTAACGCTTATCATTGTGTGTTTAACTATGTTTTTATCAAGAATAACCGGGTCGTAATTGACATAGGGAAGTGAGCTTCTAAGGAGGAATATCTGATATGGTTTTAGGAGTGACTTGAGTTTGTTAGTTTTTTTCTTACCTTTAGGTCAGCTTTCTATATTTTGATATATTTTGATTCAAAAATCATACGCTATAAAAGTGTATTTGAGGACCCGTCACTAGCTTTAATTAAGACGGCCTGTATTCTTTTATGATGGTAAGTCCTAATTATCTGGGCGCCAACAAGTTTTATTACTCCCAAGACACTTACATATGTGAAAGAAAACTTATAAACTTCGCTATATATGAATAGCGCATTACAATCCTTTAAACTTTGATGATTAAGTGAAAGGAGCATTTCTTTATATAGCTTTATTAATACTTCTTGGTTTGATTATTATGTTGCATAAAAAAGAACAATTGTCAGTTTAAATTTTCTAACTAACCATATTTCTAATTATCAAAAGGGGTACCCCACTTAAGAATACGTCAATTGACTTTTAGCCACTTTGTCTGACTCTAATACTAACACACAGTTATTTAATAGCTAGTGTACAATTATGGGGTTATAAACTGTTCTTACTTTTTGAAAGTAGGCCAAATATTACAGTTTTAACTTTAATTCACTTATCTGTAATCGTTACGTTTGCGGAAATGAAGACTAGCCTCTCATAAGCTTAACCAGCATTCATCACCGACCAAGAGGATGATCTGCTCTCCTAAACGCTTACTCTGTCAGCCGCTAAACGTCAGCTATACAGACAGGCAAAAAACTGTGCAACGTTTTCCGTGGTTCCTAAATCAGTCAACATGACTTGGAGCTAAATCCGTTGGAAAATGGTACTCCCTCTCAAAATCTGGCTCAAGCAATCTTCCTTAGTATCAACATACCATTAACGAAGAACGAGAAATCCTGGGTTTAACACATTTTTACCACGAAACCTTTAATGTACAGCTATGTTTTTCTCATGTCACCGCTTTGATAACAAAAATCTGTTCTCTTCTCACTCTATTTTTATCTAAAAATCCTTGCAACACGGATATCAATTTTTATACGCTTCGACTGCGTTTTCCCAATTGATCGTCTATTAATGGCCATATATAACGTAAACTAATAACGCAAATACAATAGGCTTTTAGCACGTAACAAGGTATGTTTTGGTTGAATTCGCGTTGAATGCGGTCGTTATATTGAATCGCTTGGTTGGTTGTTAAGCGTGAATTGTGGTTCTTGGTTATTGCAGTCTTGTTTCTCAAAGTGTCTAGCCGTAGTCTTTCAAAGCGAAAACTTAAATCCTTATAGTTTCGATCATGGTTCTAAGTTGAAAATTGCCTTTTGAAGATGATGATGGGTTGACGATAGGCTTTTACCTTTGCAGTAAATTGTAAGGTCGGCAGCAAATAGATAACTATTGACTGAAGACGTTATGTTACATGTTGTGCATAAGTTTATTATCTTTTCAGAACTGCCAAAATGGACTGGCAGCCCTAGGTATTCCCTGAAACAAAGATGTTAATATATCAGGAATGTCCGACATTTTATCAGGACAAACTATTTTTGTATGCTAGCGTTCTGCACTCAAATTGGGCGCGAAATAATTCATTTAATGCAATTTGTACAAGAATGATCTATTTTGTGTGTCGAGTTAATTTTGAGGTGAGCTATCAACAAAAATTCCACATAAAAAGCACTTATAAAAATTTTTAAACCCCTACTACTGGGTTACTTGCGTCGCCCTGAGTCCATTGACACCAAAATCAGCCAATTCGGCCCACAGGTTCGCTCTCAAAGTAGCGTCAAGCAAGCAAGCAATGAAAATTGTCATGTCGGATGCTGCTGTGGATAGACGTTAACAAAAGCGCAAGACAAATTTCACAGGCGATACGAATTATGATTTGAATTATTACTGGAAGGCATTCAGATGAAAATTCATTAACATTTTGCGTTTTTCATATGCGCTCGCATTAACTGGAACAGTTATTACAATTTAAAGAATAAGTCACATTTAAAACTAATAATTTATAGTAATTTTTCACGTTATTTCTATTTACGATCGTATTTGATGGGATCGTTAAATTTAATATTTTTCGTTTGGCTTGACTTGTTTTGCCAACAATGTTCATAGTAACAAAACCAAAATAAGTTTTAAGCTTTAAACGGGTTAGCATACCGACAAGCGTGATACAGAAGATTTTCCCTCAAATTTAATGGAATGTGATATGTGGGGATATTGGAATCGAATCTAAAACAGTTTCAGTGTTTATTATAATAACTTAACAAGTTTTGTAAATTGTTGGTAGACACATTTTATCTGCCCTCTATGTGACAGTTACGTCCATAGAAAAATAAAAATACAGAATTGCTCTATTATTATTATCATTTGCAATTTCACAACGAGGAATTATGGATTGTCAGTGAAGTCATTAAAATAAAGCTGAAGGATTGGTGGATACCCTACATCGCATTCCGATAAACACCGAAGCTTTCAATTCGGTCTCTAGCTGTTGTCAACGGTTATTGTAATCTTCTAAACTCGCATCATTTGAAAGAAACAAAAGCGAATATCTCGGCCAAAACAAGTAGCAGCAAACGCTGGTTTTATCTCAATCTCTCGTAATCAATGGAGTTCAGAAAGACTGCACCAGCATCTGTGGTATTATTGTGCCTGAAGCGGACGGATGTTTACCGTCGCATTGTAGCCAACACAATAGAACAGTCTGGTGGCCAGTGATACAAAAACAATCATATCGACGAGCTTTCTCATCTTGAGATAATATTGGGAATGTTTTGCGAGGCTTCGTAATTAAATCTATTATGTGCTTAACGAAATTCCCGTTATGTTAACAATTTTTCAAGTCGCCAGTGCGATCAACCATTTCCCACTTGGCAACCTGCCTAGGTCTCCGACCGTCCACAGGTAATTCGCGTTCCAGGCGACAGAAAAATAGAATTAGAGTTTCAAATTCGTAGCCCGGAATTAGAAACGCTTTGTCAGTGTAAACTTTGCCTGAATGTATGCAGAGCGGGCAATACACCTTTATTTTGAGCAAAATTTTTTAGAGTTAAATTGATAATATAAACATATGTATAATTTTTGTGGATGGCATCCAAAACATTTTTAATAATAAATATATTGGTGGACGTGAAATATGAATTAAAAGGTGTCTAAATGCGGTATTATTTTATACCCTGCCAAAGGCATCCAAAATATTTATTCACAGGAAGTGGACCGAAGATAAAAGTTGCTGCTATTCAACTAGTTGATGATGCATAAGCTGAATTTTCTTATAAAAATGTCTGTTTGCTTAGGAATATACATTCCTTATTTGAAATAGCTTTTTTTATTTTCGTTGATCTTACTTTTAATATGATAGCAGAAATTACTTTTAATTAGCTTATGTTAAAATCAAATTGAAAATAGCGTATTAATAAAATAATGTTTGTCTTTGTTATTCCGAAAAGTAGAGAACCATATTACAAACTATCAGAATAATATATTTTGAACATATAAGGAGGCCAAACAATTAGCCCAAATAATTATTTTTATTCCAAAAATCCAAATATTGCAATGTCATTGTAATCCCGACTCTTTTTTAATTTTAATTCATAGACTGATGCTATCGACATATGTAAGTTGAACAAAACTGTGCAATGGTACAATTGTCATGCTTGCAACAGTTTCCCGAATTGAACATAATGGACTTGGTCTTATTTACATATTACCCGCATTTTTTCATTCATTCTGTCGAAGTTCTAATGATGCTGTACATATCTACCTATTCCGGTTGTATTCAATTTAATTTACACATTTTTGTGTTAAAACATTAATGTAGAAATGTTTATTAGTATCTCTGCAAATATATATTTGCGATTGCTTAATTATATCTTTGTTAAAGCATTGGAATTATGCGTTACTGCAACTTGTTAGAAAATGTGTTAATCGCCGCTATCAATTCGTAGGCCGGTATATCCGCCACTTGTTACACGATAAATTGCTCATTAAGACCCCATGGGATGCTTGAAGCAGTGTCCGCCCTTGCAAGTACCCCACAGCTCAAATGCTCCGGCCAGAACTCAATCGCGTGGGAAGGGGGGGTTCACAGGTTTAGGGTGCGTTTTGGGGCGAAATGCCACGACGGGGTGTCGATATCGGGTTATTAAGACAAGGTTATGGGGCGTTACCACATTTGCAAGATGTTAAGATTGATAATTAACTGACGACCGGTCAAAAGTCGAAAACCAATCGCATTAGCGTTGCGTTGCACTCCAAGGGAGTACTCCCACGGCACTGGCTTTTACACCTACCTTTTTGGTGTCCTTTCTCCAGTTGCTTAGGCCCTGTACAAAGGAATACATACACAACGCAACAAGAAACTCAATTCTTGTCAGTCACAATAAAGCACAAATAATTGAAATGAAAAACAAAACGTAAATAAAAAATGGGTAATCTATTACCATACTAGTTACATGCCCGAAGGCAAGTGTTCAGGTAGCAAATGCTACAAATTGGGGTTAGTAAACACATGCAACACAATAAGGGCTGAAGGCCAAGGAAGCGGCACATCCGCTGAGAATACTGGTCACCTAGGTCTCGGAATACTCTGATTTAATTTGCCTAATGGCTCACTACAATTCCCGGATCCAGGCTCCCATAAACTTATGCTGAAGGCTTCTATTTACATTACTTGACGATAACTAGGGCTCGGGTGATTAGCACGCGGCCCACAAATAGCATATACGATAGATTGAGAGTACCGAAACTTCGCACGTCACTGTATAATACGCAATTCACTGTTCTATTTAATTACTAGTACAATACCTTGATTCATCGCTAGGGCTCCAAGCAACTGTGTTGTTGAAGTGCTGATGCCGGAAGATTTCGACCTGGAGATTCAACGCTCTGGCGATGCTTACAGAAGAAAGTTGCGATAGCAGCTTAGATGCGGCAGGGGTTGAGAGATAGGTAGGGACGGTTGACCAGCTTACTCGGGGAATTGTGGCGGCAAGATCCTTCGAAGAAGTAGCAGGGTTGAGCCAAACGATAACTCACAGCTGCTCACCCTGTATGTTGATGCTTTGTGTTCGTTCCTGTTGCAAATCCGCCAACATGGGCGAGGAAATGTACACACCGGTACTTGAAACTTTAAGGGACTAAAAGCACTTGTAACTGCCACAAGTCCGAGGGTACAACACGTCCCTGAGAACTGAAAGGGTTGTTTTTTGTTCTTAAGTTAACTTGCACATCCGTGCGATAGCGAAGCTTAAATTGGACTCTCCCGGGAGGGGAACGCGCTGGACGCAGCGTTAATTTTTATCATTGCGTCATGCGTAAAACTTTCCATCATTGGGCAACTCACTCGAGTGCATAAAGCATCTATTGTTTGAAGTGCTGAATTGCATTGACCAAAATACAGCGCCAAACAAGGCGCGGGGCTTCCCCCGTACATACGCTCGTCTCGCCGGCGTTGTAATCTGATATTCAAGGCCTTGCCCTTTTAACTTGAGGACTAAATGCAAACTCCATCTACCAGCGATTTAAGTCACTTAGCAGAGTTTTGATGCTATACTCATGCGTTACAGCTTCCGCCTCTAGATTGAAGCAAATGCCTTAACTAGGGTACTTTATGCGACAGATGTCGGCACCTGGCCTGCGAGTGCGTCAAACAGTTAGATAATTAAGGAAATATGCCCGATGGCTTGAATTATGCTGCAATATGCGGGAGCAGAATGCGGAATTACACATAGATTTTTAACGGAAATCGGGAGTCTTAACACACTACAGCCATCCAGTCGCCACAACATAAAACGCGATGACATATGTGCCCCACATAAAGCCAAGTGGTAGCCACAAGATGTGGCCGATTGAACCAAGTGCTTTAGGCGCGGGCCAACAACACGTGAAACTTTGCAAACTCTGTTTCTTCCACTTAGGTTCTCCTAAATAAACCAGGTGGAAGGACGCCTCGAACTAGTATAAGCAAGCAACGCCCGACCAGTCTCAGACGCTCATACTTAACCCGTTTCTGTCAGATTTGAATTCAAAAGATGTCTTAAGGACCCCATCAACCACATTCACATTTGCTCCTGATAAGTCCTGATAAGCGAGGCACTAGTTCAAAACCTAAGAACATCTAGTTACTAGAACCTGGAGGCGATCATGTTACTGTTACATTTTGCAAGCCGTGTTTACGTAAGACAACTTCTATTCCTAGCTTCTTCCTGAAAAATTCCAGTATCTGAGAACGTTAACCTGACTTGAAACCTGCCTTGCTGGGTTAATCAAAGTGCATTTAGCACCTTTCTGTCCAGAGAGTACTGAGAGAACTCTTCTGGAATCTGACACCTGAATCGTTAATAAGGAATATGGCGTTGTATAAATTCAGACATTTCTCCAGAGGTAACATTACGTCAACGGTTCAAGTGCGTGTCAGATATTTTCAGTCCTAGATCGCTTAGCCCAAAGGCGTAAGGAAAATCGTGTTGACTAAGCGTACAGACCTTTTTTCCAGATACCTGCACTTTCAAACCAAGGCGGACGAAAACTCAGGATGAAGGGGCGAATACGTTTTTCTCCTGCTATTTATATATTTGCTGTTTGTTGATCAAATTTTATATCGATCTAAAGCGATAATTAAGCCTGCCTGCCAGTCAATGCATACCAGAAGGTCGACAACCGATAAACACATTCGACCGCAACATTCACTGATCCAGGTGCTAGCCGAAGAACTTCGGCAAAAGCACGCAGCCTGCAGCGTTCTCCAAAACGTGAACATAAAATTACAGAAGCCTAAAAATACTGCTGCAACATTCCAGCGCTCTCAGAAATCCCCGCCTAGAACCATAGTAAAACTTACCTGTACTAGGAATCCACTGAACCTCTTAAAATTACAGCGACCTTCAAGGTCATTCGTTCTGTAATTCATTCGACAGGCTAGCGGAGTAAAGTTGCCAGGACTACCTACCCGACTGCCTGGAGAAGAGTTCGCCCTAATCCAACCATCTCTCGAACGTTTAGAATTTGTTACCGCGCAAACACGACTTTATGGCATAATCGGGAAATTTACCTAAAATACACAGCCCTAACTCTGTTACGATGGCGGTAACAAAAAGATCTGCTCCAGCTAAAACTCAGTCGAGAGGGCGGGTTCTTTACGACCTTTGAGTTAGGGCTGTACTCCGGTAAAAGAGGGGTAAGGATGTTTAACAAATGGTGCGCCATCACATTCGGACTAGCTAGGAAAGACCAAAAACAACACACAGGTAGGCCCACTCTGAACGTGGACGTAAGTAGACCCAACTTTTTACTTCTGCCTTAGCATAACTTGATGTAGCGATTGCACAGCTTATTTGAACCTACCTTTTATTACATTTACTTACACCCATCTGGTTTCCTGTACATTAAAAATAAAACACAACAATACATGCAAACACCAATAAAAAACATAGGTAAACAATTAACAATGGAAATAATTTAAATAATAAAATATGTGAATAGCAATTAACATGAACATGTTTACTGGTTACAGTTGAAAATAATCGGAAAAAGAGGTTAGTCAGGTTAAATACGCAATATTTAAACTAAAGATAAGTGACAAAACCGAAAATTGACACAGATAGATTGAAAACAATAATAACTTTAAGTTTGGCAGAAAGGAACTATGTTACATCAACAGAATTTACCAATACACTTTAAACAACAAACGCGTAGCTTGACGGAACACTTCACTATCAATTTATGGGATAACATATGCCTTGAGTCTGTATAAATCTAAACGTTACATATTGCGGTACCATTCTGGCTGTGTGACGCACCTCAACGATACCTTGAAAAGACGGAGATGACAGAAAACTGTTGGAAGCCACATGATGGGGCCATAATCAAGCGTAAGAGCGGCGTTACATCCCCATTCAGATATAAATAAAGCACCTTTACGATAAGCAAGTTCGGTATGACGACTGCGGGCTCCATTACACTGGCAGTTTAGCACACAGTTAAAGTATCTACCTAAGATCCCGCTACGGCGGTACAGAAGATGCAAGCTTTCCAACGCGGACAACCTAGCTAGACGTTAGCACTACTACGCACTGATTCGAAGACGGCAACATAAAAATTTTACAACTTACAATTTCGACTTACTCGGCTAAACGAATCCAGCGTCGCGGACACAACACCAACACCTTAACGGGTTCAGGTCTGGCCGTTGAGTGCACCTCCGCGCTTAGATCTCAGAAACCAAAATAAATTGCGCAGCCGGTACTTAACTTGATCCTTTTTCCACTCGTAGCATAGGGTTGCCACAGAAAGAAATGATGAAAAATAATTTTGCTTAAGCAGGGGATTCACAGGTAGGTCACAGCCGACTGTCCGGCGTCAAGAATTCATTAAAACGCGATAAAAGCCGATGGCATCACCAATGCAGAATGCGAGGGCAGAACGAGACTTGCTTTGTCAAACAAGCGTACAGAGAACAAAATTTCGACGAATGTAAAGAACTGCAAAGTGTTACCATACGAGCTAGAAGAAAAAAGATTCTGGCAGAATAAAGGTTTGATTACATCACTAAACTTATAAATTTGAATTTTAATTTGAAAATGCTAATATTTGAGCTTAAAATACGGAAAGTATAAGCTTCGAGAAATTGTTCTAACAAATTACGCTCCCTTAAGTAATAAAGGTTGCGCACACTAATACATTATTTCCAGCTGATCTGGTCCGGCAACTGAAGGCACAGCACAAACCTTTCGACGACCGGTGTTAAAGGCTCTGCTAAGTGTCCAAAGATGCCGCTCCTGTTGACATTTGGGACTCCCCAGAAAGATTCTTATTTAGCACAGGTATTTCTGTTTTCACCAGCTTTTATCCAAACTGCACCTTCAAATTAATTGGTCAAGCAATTATAGAAGCGATAAATAAGATCAGTACTTTACCGACAGAATATTCCTGGTTACTTATTGTGGCTACTTCTTAGCTGCGTTGTAAGTATTCCCAACCGAGGGTTCCTTTCAGTATAGGAATTGTTGCATAAATTAGAGACATCAGCTTACTCACCTCGAAAATCGTAAAATCTAACATACTAATTTCAGGGTGAATCGTTCAGATGCTTGAATTATGTTATTGCTGATTCACTTCTAATCACTTTGTTGTATTTAAATAGTTCACTTGGGTAAACACATTAACTCTATTATCGATATTTTATTATGTTAACCTAGAAAACTGGTTTAAATTCTTTATATGAGTATATTCACACCAGATTTTTTACACAGAAAATAGTTTTTCACGTAGGATTTTTAATACATTCAAGAGGTAATAGTATTGGAACTAATTGCAGATTTTCAATTATTTGACAAAATGCAATTGCGGGCTTATACGGGTTTTGTAACTATAGAAGGTATTGTTATATTAAATATTTTGGGTTTTTAAGGTTGGTTGTTTGTTTAGAAATTGAGAGGCGCTGTAAAATTATTGGCAGTGATTTGTTCGGGCCATATCTAATTAATAATTTTACATGATATCAAAGAATTATTTTATTTATACCAAAACTACCATTTTAATTTACCTTCAATAGGTTTTAATTAATTAAATCTGATTTTCATGTTATAGCTCTACCTGTATATATTTTATGTCTACACATTATTTTGTAATTTTGATGTATATATGCTTCTATTTGTTCTTCGCGCTTTATTGAACTGGCGCACAAATTTTCTTTCCATATGTTGAACCTGCAATGTTAATGAAAAGTTAAAGCAAACCTCACATTTACTTTTACTAGTTTTTCTACCGAGTAGTAAGCTAGCCGGTGAATGTGCACCGTCTGAGGGTTTGTATGGGTACTTAAAGGGAGTAAACATTTATTGGACACGAAGTACTCCTACCGTGAAGAGATGTTGTATACAGGATGTAGAAATAATTTAGTGTGACATAGCTGCGAATAAAATTTCTAGTAGAACTGGAACTAGGTAAGGAGCGAACCATACCAATCAACCCTTTTATATTTCTAAGAACTCTGAAGTTTCGGTCTTGTTTACGGTTACCTCAGCCTCATTTAGTATTTTTGGGATGTATCTATTGTTTGCGTCAGATTCTCGTAGACGTACTAGCGGTTCATTGGAGCTGAATTCGGTTTCTTTGCTACTAAATCTATATTTTGGTTTTATTTATCTTTTGCTTGTCATTTTGCAAAGCGGCGACTCGAGCTTCTTCGCTTGTGCATGATATTGTAACACGGCGCATTCTAGCTTTCTCGCTTCTGTTCGAAATTGTAAAGAGAACGCGGTTTAATAAATTTTGCCCATTTTCTATTGTCAGCTAGCTCAGAAACAAAGGAATCGCTTTCTTCTTGTTTACCTCAATTCTTAGCCAAATAAATCCTTTGTTGTAATGAACCCAGACATTGCCTTTAAACTCGCGCTAATCTGTAAATCTTATATCTTTAAGATTGCAATAAAATCTAAATCCAATTAGCTTACACACAAATAAACAACGTATATAATATTATATTTATATACATTATATTCTTTAAAAGAACAACTAACTTGTACTAAATAACGAAGTAGACTGGTGCTTCTATCACACATTTATGCCGACAGTTTACTACGCAGTGTTTGTAACAGGGGCACAGAACAATAGAGAAGAGAATACACAAGCTTGTTTCGGTGACTCACACAGCCCCGGGCTTCTATAGCAGAATCTGGCATAAATTGCCCACCTTAAGGTATGACAGTTGAATTTCAGTTGTGTGATAACCAGTATGTGTCCCTCGCGGGTATTCCCGTCGATAGTTCTACTACTAAGCCGCTTAAAAGCAAAGACGGTTTTTTACTCAGTTTGATGAATTTGTGAGTCCGCAAACAACAAACTTAGGTGATGCAGGAATTTCCTGTGAGGAAAACAATACGTCAGTGATATTTTTCGGAAAATGTACGCGTGGTCTGATCCAGAAAGAGTGTTTTCTTAAATAATGTCTGCCTCTAACTCTATCAGTCTATGAGTCTGTCAGTCTGCCTGTTTTTTCTTGATAGACGAAACGCTTGAATAGATTATCCTAAAAATTTATATCTATTATGTTTAAATTTTGTACTCAGGCAACAGCCGTTAGGCCATTTCTAGGCGTCGCTGTACATTTTATGGGGACTTTTAACCCCACTAATGACTGTCATGATGTTATTATGACATCCGGGACCAACTATTTCCGTGGCAGACGTACCATGAGGCGCCGAGAGAAGCAGCCGTGAAACTCCCATCCAAGTACGACGTATACTTAACCACTACTAACTTAATACGGTACGGCGTAAGCTTAACCACTTTCATCTATGTGATGATTCACGCAGTCGCGCTTTGATACCCGCATATCGCATAAGGATAGGATGCCATCTTAAACAATACTGCAAACGGTCTAACAGGTTAGCCCTACATCGTGGGCTCGAGCAAACATATTGCTTGTAAAAGAGAATAACCTGATTTCCGTCTGTGCTGCAAGCAAAAACCTGAATTTGATCTGGCTAATGGCGGTGGCTATTGAAAAGCCAAGTTGTAAGGTTGCTACTGATGATTTACATTGACTTCGGAGAGGTTTTCTAAGCATGAACTTCACTCTCGAAGCTGGATCTCGGCCTCAAGAAAATAGCTCGTCAGCTGTGGTCGTCAAACGCAACCACTCGCTGCCGCAACTTATCCGCGAATGTCTTATTTAGAAAATTCTGCGTCTTTCCGTTCTAATAATGGGCCTTACAGCTGAGGGTGCGAACTTACTTAGCGCGCATTTCTTAATCTGATGGCTACAATTTAAAAGTTTACAGTTCAGCTTTACTCTAGCCTGCTAAAATATTAACTGGCAAAGTTGATACGAACCGTACCTGTTACAGGCGTTTACAGATAAATTTATGAATGCTGCATCTAGCTCGTTGTTCTCTTCTATTTGCATGTGCGAGAATTGTTGAACACTTTCTACATGTATAATTTGATTATTACAAAATGAATAGTGACTATTTATTTGTACAACTTACAAGCGAGGTTTATTTCGAAACACAGCAACCTCAAGTCACAGGGTAATCTTCTCATTTACCACCATCTGTGCTTGAAGAGCAACCTTACACTCTAAAAGTCAATAAAATATTCAGTACAATTTGGACGTAACTGTTTGGATTTTTAAGTAACAGAGTTTTAATTAATAAAGTAACAGTGTAGATGTTACAATTCAATTATAAAAAATAAATATTTTAAACGGGAGAGAAGTTTATCAACCACATTACATAATTAAAGTCTTTTTTTTGTATCAAAATGTCCAAACAAATACTGAACATCGCCAGCAAATCAAAATGTTGTTTTATGTAATAATGATTAGTTATGCATTCATAAAAATGCAATTATTATTATTATGTATGAACTAGCAACCCAGTGAGACAAATGTCTCATTTAAAAAAACAAAAAAGGCCGTTTTTCAAATAGAACGCGTATTAAATAAAAACTGTACCCAGACCTGGAAGGTGTCAAAGTGGTTGCCTAATCGATCGACGTTTTAAGGCGCAGAGGGTCGCAGCTCCGTTGGCTGCTGAAACATTTTTATTTAATTCGCGTTCTATTTGAAAAACGGTCTTTTTTGTGATTTCTCGAAAACCGGAAGTGTCACGTGACTGAAATTCGGTTCCTGAGCTGACATGACCATTCCAAACATATAACTTTAATAACTTTTTTCTCTATCTCTTACGGTTTGGCTGCTGAAACAGCGTCCCGGACGGACGGACGGACAGACAAGTCTATTAGATTATGTATGAATAAGAAAAAAAAATCCAAAATGATTAATTGAAATTTTTTAGCCAGACCTACTGACCCTCTATAAATAAATGTCAAATTGTCATAACATATTTAATGTAAGACGTTTCGACATTTTTGTAGTGGCATCTCACATTGGTAAACTAATCGTTTTGACGTCTTACCCTTATTCATATTTAACCAAACTTAACATTACAATTACATTGAGACAATGGAATCGGCCTGGAGACTACGATTCTTCTATCCAGTTAAGAAACACCCCATTTCAACAGCTGAAAATAATTATCTTCACCTAATCAAAATGGACGTTCAGCAACATCAATAGGGCTTTACAAGTTCATCAAAACCCAATATAGAACTCCTCAAGAAGAGCTTCTTCGTAACTTCAATAAAATTGATACTACTATTGTAAAGGTAAGCGAACGCATTTATTCCCTTAGAACTTGCAAAAAACCTTATTAATTCCAAAACTTTTGCAAAAGAGAAATACAAATATTATATTTCAAAAGAGCAATCAAACTTAAATTTTTAGACTACCAAAAAGGTACAGCAATGACAACTATATAATTACTAACCTTGGTATTGATAAAGCTTAAACATTACTAATTTTGATCTCAATTTACCGAAACTACAAATCAATCTCTTTGTTAAAATTTTGATGATAAAGTGCTCTGTAATTACGGAAAACGTTTAATATTTGTCACAAAGCCGTTGAATGGCTACAACGTGGGCACGAAGCGGGATGAATTAAAAGTTAAACGTAGCGACGACTTTATGAATTAGATTTATTTTTAGTCTTGTTGACCTTATTAAAAACCCCAATTAGCAATCTTGCTACGTTAAGCTAATAAAAGAGGAAAACTTTAATGAAGTCATGGTAGTCTGACAACTATATTCTGTGTTTTAACTTTAAAATGAAGTATTTGTATGTTGCATACCACATCATTTTCTCATAAACTACATACATTTTACGTTTGCATCTCGCTTAATGTAAAATCACATTATTTGTTTCTAAAGTCACTTCTAGTAAATCTTAAAAATGTAATAGAGTAGAGCGCTAGAAAATATTTTCAGAAGACTTTCTAAATTAAAATATGTTTTTTTCAGTTAGAAATACCGTTGAGTTTAAGCATTTTTCAAATTTCCTTCAACGCAGATCAAAATTGTACTGGAAGCGTTCATATGGACATTTATTTTTTGAAATTTCAAAAGTTTTCATAGAGGAAAGTTACACTTGAAAACTATGTAGGGCATGTAACCGCCTAAAATCTGAACACGGCTCGCTTGAGCGACATAGATGGGGTATTACTATGAACTATGTTTAACTATAAGAGTCATTTCGATAAAACCATAGAAAATTATTATTATGGTTTGCTATGACCCACTGAGCGATTTATTCTAGTCTAAAGTCTCCCAACTCAGAAGACATTGCTCCGAGTCGTTGTAAGAACTCAGTCCTATTTGTTGGACGAACTTACCTTACCTTCATCTTAGCTTACTGCTCACCTCTAAACGCGTCTGCATATTTGTCTTACAATAAAAAAAAACATAATGTTGAACACATAATACAAGTAACAGATCTCAGCGAGCAGGTTTCGGCTGGCTCGTGAACCTTTAATATGTCTGGAAAATCCCTACAATTTTTGACATAATAGTTGCAATTTAACTGCGTGTTCAAATGGTATTTAGCCTCGCTGATGGAGAAAGGTTCAAAACTTGTGTACGTTGTTAAGAGAACACTTTTGAAAACACATAATATAAACGGTATAACTAAAATTTTCAATCAAAAGCGTCGTAAATATTGTATCTAAGATAGTGCACATTCGTGAATTATTCAGTAGATGGGTGATTACAGCTTAATACGGCGATTTAGCAATAACAAACTCTGAAGGCACATCAACGTTCTGCAGCTCCCAATAATGACCTCAATTGATGGCAACGTGCGGAACCCTAGTTCAGGTAACATAACCTTTTTTTTATTTTCTCCTACCGCCTACCGTTGCCTCCCGGAACCGCTCGCGCATTACTTCAGGGGCCGCGAGCGTCACTTAAACCTAAGCCTTAATTAAGTAAAAATCTAGATCGCCCGTGCCGGGGGTTGAACTTGCAACTGCTCCGGCCCGAAAGATCACGACTTTCACTGTGACCTCGGCTGCAACGGCAATCGCCGCTCGCCTACTGAGGTCCTTAGGGTGACGGGATGATCCACGGAATTCCACAGAGCTGGGGCACTCCCCTGAGCCGGAAAGATTTGGCCAAACGTTGTGCGTGAAGAAGAAACGAAGGCCATCGAAAAGATTCGAGACCTTGTGCAGTTTTGGTTTGATAAAATTCGATACTCGGGGTCCGACGGTAATTCGAATAACGAAAACGGAATCCCCAGAGTTACGTCTTGCAGGAATTTGAGTATCCGTAAGCCTCATCGGCCGCAAATATAAGTGCGATTTTGTTGATTTTAGTCAACGTTCTATTTAACACGGCGCAAACCGGACATAAAAACGCCCGATCCTTAAACAACGTTCTTTCTCAAATACGAGCACATGACCGCCCTTACAAAATCACCTCTTCCAAAGGTCCTAAAGCAGCAGCGTGCGCAAGAAAAAACGAATATAGGAAAGTTTATATAAACCAGAAAGGATCTGGAGGTCTATGAGCTTCACTTGAGAGCTGTTCTATTCCTCTTGAGAGTTAACGGGCTATTATATTTGTGCATATAACAAATTTTCTTTAATTCCACCTGTATCTTTTATTATTCAAGTTAGAAACATGTCAACCTGGAAATTTTTCGATAAGTGTATGTTCAGTAATGTCGAATTTATAATTATCTGGTCATTTTCGAATTATGAGATAAAGTTGCACTTTTTAAATGGAAGCCGTATTTTCCGCCAACTAAATCTGCTTACAGTGTATTAGGCTATCGATACAGTTTTTATAGAGAAAACAGTTATAAAATATTTTAATATAGGATATTGAAAGCAAGCGATCTAATAAAACAACTGAAGTGTAACAAGCAAATAACAGCTGTCTAGCAACCCATATCTGTGATTTTTAATTTGCAACCAAACCAAACATGATCATTTGTTACGTTTATTATAATAACAATTCAGCACGAGTGGCAAAACAGTACCTATTTTAAACTATATGTTTATAGTCCTTAGTCGTATTTGCTAATACTGAAAAACATAACTATGCCAAAATATAATATTTTAGAGCTGCACATAGAACGACAGAATACTTCAATAATTCTATTTTAAAATAATTGTAGACGATTTAATAGCAACAGTTTGCATTTACAAAGCTGTGTACAGATTAATTTTGGTAAATTGCACGAAATTTCTGAATTGATTTTTAATTAATCCAGGAATATTTAAACAGTTTCAAACGAATATCCATTTAGTGAACGAAAACATATCTAAAATTTTGATCAGGTATGACAAAGGTATCAACTAACTAGAACAACAAAGCGACATTAGCAGATAATTAATAACTAATGTAAAAGCTGATGCGATGGGACATCGCACTTATGCTCCTGATTTATGAATGGATGTTATTATATGCAGTGAACGCGCGTGCGCATAAAAATTTTATTTTATTGAACAAATAGCATAGAAATAATTACTAATAGATGGATTTCCTTGTAATTATTCAGAAATACGAGCATATCGATGCTTCATTATATTTAATAGGTTGTCCCCAGCCTGTCATTACAGAATAATTAGGTAATGAAAGTACCTACCTTGATATCCATTGACTTTATTTTTCATATAAAGTAAAAGTGAATAGCTTAGAAATGAAGGCTACAGTAGTAGTCCTTCTTAATATGTTAGCTTCTAACAATCTAAAAACCTAATGTCTACTGAAAGCTATTATTAGTTAAAATACCGCAAAAATTGGACTTGCATATTTAAGAATGTCTAGAAAGTAATGCTTAACGACTACTTTTTAATAACTGGGCACAGACTAAATAACTATACAACAATTCATCTATATTTTTGAAATCACCTGAAAATTCATTAAATGCATTTTGTTTTATTGCTAAGACTATTACTGTTTTGTCATAATGTTATCTTCGTTTGTTTCTTATGGACAAGTTCTAAGAATGCAGATTGTCTGGTTCCTTAGACACCGACTGCTGCGGATATACAGTCAAAGTCCCACTTAGAATTTTTCCAAGTATAAGGAGTGCCAACCCTAGCCAGAGACCTTTTACATGTTACACATCGTAGTAGTAACATGGGACCCACAGCTTTACATCATGTTTCAGGTTTAAAATCATTTAGAACCATTTATGTAATTATTTGCCTTATTTTCAATAAATCTAAGGTTTTTCCTATAATTTAACTTACATTTTTCGAATTTCAATGTATGAAAACTCCTAAAGGTTAGGCCACACTTCACGCTCCCAGCTACTCTGATTGGCTGCCCTGCATCCTTTCAAGGTTTTTAAAATTTTGGATTCTCTTATCACCTTTTCCTGCCATTCGCCTCCATGTGCTGGTGCTGAATGGCATGCTATTGTGAATTACGTTTCTAAAATTAAACGTTCTCTTATTTGGATTTTTCACGGCATCCTTAGTTTGGAAATTCGAAATATTGTGTTGACGTACCTGTAAATAGTTATTTGTTTCATTAGTACAAAAAATGCATGATTTCGGGAGAAGTAAGACAGATCGCCGGACGACGCGCAGCGGAGTCCGGCGAGTCTTACGCGTCCCGAAAACGCATTTTTTGTGCGAATAAAACATACTATTTTTTCTCCAACTACTCATAAATTCGGTAATATGACTTATTATTTAGAATCAAACATTGTAGGTTATATTGTAGAACTGTAATGGCGCAAATAAACAATCACTGTACGGGGAAATTAAACAACAACGACGGCGATTGCCGAATATTGACGAAGTGTTTGTTTCTTATTTAAAATTTACCATGTAAAACCCTATCTTGCGTCCATTTCTGTACTATTGCAAATATGAATCGCAAAGTGTACTGTTGTCAAGGTAATTGGTGAACATCCCGAAATGACTTACTATATATACAAAATTATTCGACAATATGGCGTCTTATTCGTGTGGTTGGAGAAAAAGATATTTTGTGATTTTCCAAGTCCAAACATTGGTTTGGGATATGGGCTGCACACGTCACGCTTTACACTGGAGAATTTAAGGGCGGAATACTCCAAAGGTATGCTTTAGCTTCCATTTATTTGGTGTATTCTTATCGATTGCTCTTGTCTAGGCCCTTTTTGATTACGGCACGGCGT
Source organism: Agriotes lineatus (assembly GCA_940337035.1). NCBI lineage: Eukaryota > Metazoa > Arthropoda > Insecta > Coleoptera > Elateridae > Agriotes > Agriotes lineatus. The sequence continues at coordinate 70,768 of CALNHX010005221.1, forward strand.
TCTTATTTACGGCACAGAGCGAGGACCGTTCGTATCTTGAGTAACCTCAGCTTGTTCGTATGAGATTCGTGCACATGAAGATTCTAGTCTTGGAGCCTTATCGTAAGCTAACCTGCAGTTCTGCTGTCCGAAATTGCAGTATGGTCGCCTGAGCCCCTCGACGCTCTCTGACAGGACCTCCGACTAGCATACGTTTGCTACCTGGGGAATCCGCCTTACAAGGTCTGTCTTGATCCACTATATTTTCCCCTGCCTGGAGATGTCGGCCTCAGAAATCACCTACCGTTGGAACCCCTTTTAATATGTAAGTTTGTGGTTTTGTTAGCTTTTTTATATTCAGAAAACTTTAAATTACCCTCCTAATTAAATGAATTTGGTATAAGATATAGCACATAACTTTTTAGTTAATTCAGATTTAGGTGTTTGTTTATTTCCGAACCCATAATGTGTCAAATTAAACATCTCGAGCGGAAGTGTCACACGTAGCACTCACGTGAATTTTAATTGTAAATTTCGGTATTTGTAAGGTATTCTGCATGAAAAACTCAATTTGATTTTGGCTTTCACATTAAGTTTAGTGAAAATATTTCGGTTGAATCGAACTTTGAATGATCCCGCACTTGCAAAAATTTGTTTATATAATTATAATTATGCGACACATTGAAAACTGTTGAAGTTTAAATCAACATCAGGTCATATTCCGGGTTATGAAGCGCCTTATTATCAGAAACAGGATCTTGAATCTGTAAGAGCGATATTATTAATCACCGTCGTCATCATAATGCATTAGTGGATGTAGCTTGAATTCAGCTCAACAGCCAAAATTTAATCTGTATTAATTTTGTCGTAGTCATCCGTGTTACCGACAACTTTCTGGTTGTGAAAATTGCCGATTTGACGGTCAAGTTGTAATCTCTTTATTTACATTAAATATTCTTATATAAATTAAATAAGTTATCTGTGAGTATTACATTTACACTTCTATTAATTAAATTACATTTATATAAATACTTGGGTGAGTTCCTAAACTACTACTTATGCTGTGGTATATTTTACTTGTGTTATGTATGCTATATATATTTACGAATTAATTACATCTGACTTGCTGTGTTTGTCTGTTTATTTTTATTATTGTGTATGTACTACCCTGACCGTTACCTCTATTGTATTTCAGGATTGCTTAGTAGCAGCTATCGTCATGTATCTTTTTGATTAGCAAAGTTCCGGGTTACCTGATTCTTAGCGCCGATATGATTCTTTTGTTCCATATTATTCTTTTGTTATTTACAGCTTAATATTAGAGTCTTTTGTTTGACCCACGACCAGCTCCGACTGAGGAGTCGGTTGCCTTTGCTTTTGTCGTTTTACAGTCACAGCGATAGTGGCAATCACTTTCAAATGAAGGTTGCTCTCCGCATTTTTATTTTGAACATCTCTACCGTAACGGAGAGACTTTTTTTTACTCCCTATATAACATTTTTTTGTATTGTTTTAGGCTTTCGCGGTTACTCGAATTATTCTCCTTAGCATAGAATTTCGGCTTAGACCGCGTAGTATTTGTATATGAACACCCAGCATTTTCTGGCTTAATGTGCCTTGCACCTTGTGAAGTCGAGCAAAAACCCGCGCGATGGCCATGCTCTTTGGTGGCTCGTGTTGTTTGAGTATCTTGAGAACGAGGATACTTAGGCAGATTTGGCCGTTTTGCTGTTTGTGCATCCATATTCACTAACGTTTCGCAAGACCTTGCAGCTTGCATCATCAGAGTGAAAGTCGCACTAAGAACCGAAGGTCGGTGTGGAGCTATTTATAGTCCTCTGTGCCAGGCGCGCGGAGTGGCGTAACGCTGGCGCTGGTTGGTCGTCCGAGTGCAACGTAATCCGTGGGGCGTGGCCGTATGACGCAGAGTGGTTGTAACGCTTTAGATGGTGTATCACAGGGGTCCACGTTTTACTAAGCTTAAAGCCATCTTCCCTGTAGATATTGTTTGGATGTTTTTTTATTTCTATGGCTTCACGTATCACTCGCGGGAAGTAATGAGGTATTCTGGCAAGTACTCTGGCATGCTCAAATTCTAAAGTGTGCCCATTTGTAAACGTATGCTCAGCTACGGCTGATTTTGTAATGCGTTTGTGTTTGCAATCGCCTTTATGTTCTTGGAGTCTTAGATCAACGGAACGACCAGTCTGTCCAATGTAACTCGAGCCGCAAGAACAAGGAATGCGATATACGCCAGCGGTTTTTAAACTTGGAATCTTGTCTTTTACCGATCTGAAGCCGTTACCCAAAGTTTCCTTGCTCGTGAACACAGTTTTGACGTTGCATCGTTGCAGGACACGTCCTATCTTATCAGTTGAGCCTTTAACGTAAGGTAGAAATGCTAAGCCTTCCAGAGGTGGAGATTCTTCTTTAGCCTTTTTTTGTCATAGTCTTGTCTAGTGCTTTTCGTATGGCGGTAGTTGTGTATCCGTTCCTTTGTAAAGAGTCAAACAGATGTAGCTTTTCTCTCTCTAGATTTTCCTCGTCTGAGATACGAACGGCTCTTGTCGCCAGAGTCTGGAGAACTGTTGCTTTTTGCATTGGATGATGGTGTGAGTCAGCATTTAGATATCTGTCCGTGTGTGTTTTCTTTCTATAGACTGCATGTCCTAAACTGCCATCTGATTTACGTTTCACCAGGACGTCTAGAAACGGAATACTGCAATTTTCCTCTACTTCCATTGTGAATTGTATGTTGGGATGTACAGAATTCAGGTGTTTTAGAAACAGATTCAATGTCTGGCGTCCATGTGACCAGATGACAAAGGTATCATCTACATATCTCAACCAGCAAGTCGGTTTTAGCTGCGCTTGTTCGAGAGCCTTGGTTTCAAAAGCTTCCATGTAGATATTAGCGATAACAGGTGATAGCGGTGAACCCATGGCCGCTCCTTCGACTTGTTCGTATATTTTATTGTTCCAACTGAAGTAAGTGTTTTTCAGGCAAATTTCAACAAGTTCAACTTGGTCTGTAGGCAAGAGATCTTTGAGCATTACTAGCACCTCATCAACCGGCACTTTCGTGAAGAGTGATACTACGTCGAAACTGACTAAGAGATCATCTTTGTTTAACTTTATGTTCTTTAGTTTCTGGACAAACTCTGCTGAATCCTTGACAAAGGAGTCTGTCTTACCAGTTAGTCAGTTTCGACGTAGTATCACTCTTCACGAAAGTGCCGGTTGATGAGGTGCTAGTAATGCTCAAAGATCTCTTGCCTACAGACCAAGTTGAACTTGTTGAAATTTGCCTGAAAAACACTTACTTCAGTTGGAACAATAAAATATACGAACAAGTCGAAGGAGCGGCCATGGGTTTACCGCTATCACCTGTTATCGCTAATATCTACATGGAAGCTTTTGAAACCAAGGCTCTCGAACAAGCGCAGCTAAAACCGACCTGCTGGTTGAGATATGTAGATGATACCTTTGTCATCTGGTCACATGGACGCCAGACATTGAATCTGTTTCTAAAACACCTGAATTCTGTACATCCCAACATACAATTCACAATGGAAGTAGAGGAAAATTGCAGTATTCCGTTTCTAGACGTCCTGGTGAAACGTAAATCAGATGGCAGTTTAGGACATGCAGTCTATAGAAAGAAAACACACACGGACAGATATCTAAATGCTGACTCACACCATCATCCAATGCAAAAAGCAACAGTTCTCCAGACTCTGGCGACAAGAGCCGTTCGTATCTCAGACGAGGAAAATCTAGAGAGAGAAAAGCTACATCTGTTTGACTCTTTACAAAGGAACGGATACACAACTACCGCCATACGAAAAGCAGTAGACAAGACTATGACAAAAAAAGGCTAAAGAAAAATCTCCACCTCTGGAAGGCTTAGCATTTCTACCTTACGTTAAAGGCTCAACTGATAAGATAGGACGTGTCCTGCAACGATGCAACGTCAAAACTGTGTTCACGAGCAAGGAAACTTTGGGTAACGGCTTCAGATCGGTAAAAGACAAGATTCCAAGTTTAAAAACCGCTGGCGTATATCGCATTCCTTGTTCTTGCGGCTCGAGTTACATTGGACAGACTGGTCGTTCCGTTGATCTAAGACTCCAAGAACATAAAGGCGATTGCAAACACAAACGCATCACAAAATCAGCCGTAGCTGAGCATACGTTTACAAATGGGCACACTTTAGAATTTGAGCATGCCAGAGTACTTGCCAGAATACCTCATTACTTCCCGCGAGTGATACGTGAAGCCATAGAAATAGAAAAACATCCAAACAATATCAACAGGGAAGATGGCTTTAAGCTTAGTAAAACGTGGACCCCTGTGATACACCATCTAAAGCGTTACAACCACTCTGCGTCATACGGCCACGCCCCACGGATTACGTTGCACTCGGACGACCAACCAGCGCCAGCGTTACGCCACTCCGCGCGCCTGGCACAGAGGACTATAAATAGCTCCACACCGACCTTCGGTTCTTAGTGCGACTTTCACTCTGATGATGCAAGCTGCAAGGTCTTGCGAAACGTTAGTGAATATGGATGCACAAACAGCAAAACGGCCAAATCTGCCTAAGTATCCTCGTTCTCAAGATACTCAAACAACACGAGCCACCAAAGAGCATGGCCATCGCGCGGGTTTTTGCTCGACTTCACAAGGTGCAAGGCACATTAAGCCAGAAAATGCTGGGTGTTCATATACAAATACTACGCGGTCTAAGCCGAAATTCTATGCTAAGGAGAATAACATTTTTTTGTTTATTAAGATGCATCAGATGTTCTCTTTTGCTACAAATATTAACCGATTACCAAACTGTGGGAAAACTTTAGTTTTACAGCTTTTAAAGCCGTATTATAAATTTTTAGATAAAAATGTCCTTTACTCCTTGTCACTGTTTGTTCCCAAAGGAATACTTTACATACTTTTAGCCGGTTTAGGTTTAGAGAACGCAGATAAATCTCTACTGCAAAGGCAAACGATTTGCATACACATTTTTAAGATAACCAAACATAAAGGAGTCGAGTGGTGTCAAATCAGGCGATCGCGGTTACCATCGACCTGTGCTAATTAGTCTATCCTGGAAATACTGTGATAAATATTCCTTCGTTGTCCGAGCTACGTGAACAGTTGCACCGTCTTGCTGAAAATACTCATTCTGAAGCTCATCGTCATGAATCAGTCAATAAAAGGTCTGCTGTTAGTTTATCGCATTAATATTATGGTTAAAAAAATCTGTAACGGGGTTTACATCGAACTTCCCCCGCGCGAATTAATCAATTTGCAAATAAAAGAAATGCTGTCCTTTGGGGTTTGAACTCCGCTGCTCACTGGCTAATATTTGAAGCAGTTTCTCTAGTTTGCAGGTTTCTCCTGCATTATAAAGATACTATATGATTCTGTTCCATTTCTGATTTTTAATCTGCATCAGTTAGGTCTCATTTTCGTCAATGATAAAACCTGAGCTATACCTATGCAAATTATTACTTTTATCTTTTGTAAATAAAAGCAGTAGAAGTTGTGACACTCAAAGAATCGTCATGGAAGGAACGTTTCTTCAAATTGTTTTACTCTGAACGTCTCTACGCAAGTGACTAAACAATTTTAAAAATCAAAGAGACGTAGGATCAAAACTATCGCAAGGAGCACAATAATATTGATACAATAAAATGAAACACTTGGTTATGCAAATTACATCAATTATCAATTTAAATAAATTGGTTTACTCTGAACGTCCCACACACGACTCTAAACAATTTTAAAAATCAAAGGAAAATAGAGCAAATAATATTCTAACACTTGCTCAAGCAAATTAAATCAATTATCAAATTTAAAAAATTACCGGGGAGGGATTCGATCTACATCATCTGCGGATACACTCGTAACCGCCTCGATAGATTTAACTACGCTATGCAGGTTTGCTGATATGTGTGCGGGGCGCAACTGTATTTAAGCAAACGGTGTTATTGTTGAAACGTTTTGAAGTTTTTGCGATCTTATCTGTATTTGTTGGGTTCTATTTTCGTCAAGTGTAAAACCTCACCTACGTATAAATTACCACTTTAATCTATCTCCAACCTAACGCAGAAATAAACAAAGCTTAGTTTTTTTAAGGTGTTTACCCTTCATATCTTTGTCCAAAGTTTTCCCGGTTTCATGCCAGGTAGACATATAATCTGCATGCATCGTTATCTTGCAAAAAATAGTTTATGAGTTATACCGCCAACAGACAGACAGACAGACAGACAGACAGACAGACAGACAGACAGACAGACTGACAGACAGACAGACAGACAGACAGACAAACACACAGACACACACACAGACAGACAGACAGACAGACAAACAGACAGACAGTCAGACAGACAGACAGACGGAATTGAGGAAACCAGTTTTTCGTCATTTAGGCACTCTGAAACGTGAAGATCTTTAAAAATCGCGGAAGGTAATTTTTTTCCCGATTACAATACTTCTTTCGTCTTTTAGACGAGGGAAGTATAAATGGTGCAATTATTCGTCTTCTCGACATGTCAATCTAAACTCCAATTTTAATTGGATGTAATGCAGTTTCACGAAAAACGTGGAGATATTCAGTAGACCAAGTTGGACAATTTTGGGAATACACATACCTACTTAGATGAAACCATGCTTCATCACCAAAACATCATTTTCGTTAAACCAGGTGCAGTAAGTTCGTCGCTTTACAAAATCGGCTGGTAGCATTTCTTGTTTGCACAACACTTTGTATGGGTACATATGCAGCTTTCTTCGGCAAGCCATCTGGCATCTCCTATGTCTCTGCTCTTCTGTCGAGGATTTAATTAGTTTGTCAATTGTCTTAAACGATTCTAGTTCACTATATTCGCCACCGTTTAAGTCTAACGATTTGACTGTATTCTTTTCATGTGTGGTATACCGTGTCAATGCCGATAGCCTGTTAGAACAATTTCCCGAAGTTAGTAATTGACGCAATTTTGAGCCCAAATATTAGCATTTTCCCAATTCTTACTTAAGCCAAACTCTTAGTTTAGTGTTAAAGGCTCAAACATTTACTCTGCATGATATTTATTTCCGCTTATTTTATATGCTAACGCATTGCAGTTCTATACAAAGCAATGGAATTCTCAGAATTATTGTTGTTCAAACAGGCCTAAAACTTCCTCCGAGTTCTTGCGAACCGCTTAGTCAGATATTGCATCAGTTTGGAATCTTTCGAGCGTTTCGTACAAAGGGACGAGGAACGAGTTAAGTCACACCTGCGTGGTCTCAAGACGCGCCCGCAGCTTACCCAAAAACATTACTCAATGTCCGGGCCTGAACCGGTTAAGAAGTGTTGTGTCGATGGACGTCGGCTTTGGCCGCGTTGCCGCGTAATGTCAAAATTGTTGCAAGTTATGAAACTACCTCTTCGCCGTCAATTCGAGTTCAGTGCACAGTGGTTAGAGGTGAACGTTTAGCCGAGTCTTCCGTACCGTCGGAGCTAAGCAACTCCGTTAGCACTTGTAGTAGATTATATTTGGAATTCTCAACCGTGTGCTAAAGCTATCAGGACCTCGATTCTCGAGTGCCAGAGAAGTGAGTAATGGCGAGGGAGTTTTGCAAGAGAAAATGAACTCACATCCGCTGTAAATTTCTCTCAGTTCCCTAAACCTGTATTCTTGAGGCTTTGAGAGATAGTGAGAAAACATTATTCCATGCAACAAGCTATGCATTGTTGCCAAATGTGTCGAGCTGTGTGAGCCAATGAGAACGTACATATTTAAATATTCCCGCATTTAGTCACCCAATTATGTGAGAGTTTGCCGTAAACATGCGCAGTTAACATTTATCTGACCTAACCTATGTTTTTATCCGTTCGCGAGGTCCACGTTCACGTTGTCTCGTCATTCATATATTATTTTTCTTCTGAGTTCTGTAAAAGTTTATACCTAATTTATTTATTATGGATGAAAGTGATTTTAACGTTTTAAATTTATTAAACCAAAGTGCCATTACTTCTACTCCTACGAGAACTGCACATGCTGCACATGTCACCAAACAACAAAAACAGTTGCTAATCGAGTTTTTAAGTAAAAATAGGTTCCTTGTGAGTGGAAATTTTGCAAATTTGACCAAAAAGGAAGCGCAGCTTTTGTGGTGCGATATTACAAAAACGCTTAATTCAATTCCCGGAGGTGCAAACAAAGAGTGGTATAAATGGCGCAAAGTAAGTAATATCTACGTTTTTTTATTAGTACAATTACAAAATTTACTTTTTTGTCTATAGACTTGGCAAGATATAAAAAAGAATACGAAAGCCAAAGCAGTCAAAACTCGTCGTCATGCTGTTGGAACTGGAGGTGGTCCTAAATCAAAAGAAACATTTTCAGACTTCGATAATGGCGTTTTGGATTTGATGGATACCACATGTGTGGATGGAAATCCTAATGCAACCGAATCAGAAGTCAAATTTACTTATGAGGTAGGTTTAGTATCATATGCTTTAAGATGCTCATAATAAAATTGTGTATATTATAGTACTCGGATGATGAAAACCAGCAGCTGCAGGATGATATGCAACATGAGAGTCCTGAAAACATCACTGCCGAAGAAAGTGCAATTCAGCCAATTATTATTATTACACTAAACGACATCGAATCTTCTGCCGTTAGTGTTGGTTCACCACAAAATCCAGGCAGTACTTCGGCATCCGTTGATGGAGCAGGGTCTTCCAAGGTCGTATACAAAAAGCCTACAGATAAGAAGAAACGGTTGACAAAATCTGTTAGGTTAAGTAAATCTTTAAGCTTAACCCAAGATTTACTTAAAATTTCTGACAAAAAAACTCTCAGGAAACTAATTACCGCAAAAGAAAACTGGAAATCTTGATTGAAGAGCAAGCCGCTCGAAGGGCCTACGAAGCTAAGAAATTGGAACTTTTGCAGGCAAATCTCGAAACAAATTCTAATATTTTAAAAGCACTTGTGGCAATAAATAATAAATAATACAATGTACAATATTTTACAATTGATTCACTAAATTAATTCATGTCAACCCTGGTTTTTAGAAAGGTAATAAATAATAAGTAATAATAAATAATTTTTTGTATGTATTTTGATATTTTTAATAAAACAAAAAAGTAACAATTTTAATTATAGAACTGTTGTCTAATAATACGCTGTTGCAAAACTCGTGCTGCTGCTAGATCTGGATTAACTCTGGCAATGTTAGCCTGAGCCTCAACTAGTTGATTGTTGTCAATAACATTCATTCCCGAATCTGCATTTAACATACCTTCGTCAGGTTCGCGCACATTATGCTGAACACACATATTGTGCAGAATGAAGCAGGTGTTAATAATTTTTGAGGCCACTTCAGGAGTATAATCCAACACCCTGTGTTTTATCAAGCATCTGAATCTATTCTTGAGAACTCCGTTACACCGTTCAATTATACTTCGTATACTTTTAAATTGATTATTAAATCTTTCTTCGGGAGTACCAGGTTCCACATCTTGTAGGGGTGTTAAAAGCCATGGTCGCAGTGGATAACCTGAAATAACAATCAATTAGTACAATAGTGACACGTAAATATCTAAATTTTTAGCACCATAAAAACTATTTAATTCATATTAACTGATTATTTTATGCATATAAAGTGAGTGCCAAAAAGTCTGCACCATAGAACATTTTTTTTATTAGGTATGCATTTCTCAGAAAATTTTATTCTTAATAAAAGTTGGTGCATCGCCTAAAACCGAAAATGCAACCACCAAATTTTAAAATTTGTCTACTGTATACGGGGGAGTTCAGAAAATATGAATTTGACAATTTAATTCAATTATGATCAAATTTAAAATCACAGCAGCCTATTTAAAAAAAAGGGTACATTAGAGCCAAATTTATATTTTCTAAACTCACTCGTATGGTGTGGTGGTATATGGTGCAGGATTTTTGGCACTCACTGTATACTATCTATAAACTGCAGAATAATAAATAGATAACAAAATTCATATTAACCTGAATCTTCAATAAGATAAAATATATTGTTATTATTCTGTCTATAAATTTGTTCCATTGTTTCAGACACAGCCGATTGTCTCCAAATATGTGAATCGTGGCAACTTCCCGGAAATCTTGCATTCACATTCATTATTTTTAAATTTTCATTACAAATCTGTTAAAAAAGTGATCACTGGTTACCTACATACAAAATATTTAAAATTTTCTTACCAATTGTAGGTTTATAGAATGGTAGTTTTTTCTATTAACATAAATGTGTTCAGGATATATATCATCATTTCGCTTTGGAGGGACGATTGCCACATGCGTGCAGTCAATAACTCCTATTACCCCGGGAAATTCATATTTTTCATAAAACCTAAAGCAGAAACTATACATAGTGTCCTGTAACCTTAAACACAATATGTGGCTTACCCTCTTCTTCGATCTTCCAATTCACGAATATTCCTTGGAAAATGCACCCACTGTTCAAAAATATGTGGCTGAGTTAAGGCATCACATACTTCCCGGATTGCCCGACTTACACTGGATTGACTCACTCCAGTATAACTATTTGTACCAGTTATCTCTTGGTAACTGCCTAATCCAAAAAACTTTAGGGCTACCAGCACCTAAGTAAATAATAGTAGGTATAAATGTTTCAGGCTTACAACCAAATACTTACCTTGGTTTCCACACTAAGAGCTGAGCGCCTTGAAGGTTCCATTAAATAAGGTGTGACTAACTCGATAACATTCCGAGCGAGCTCCTTATTTAGGCGGAAAAATTTTATAAACTTAGTGTCCGATAGGGCGAAGGCATCCATCTTCTTTAAAAACACCCTTGGGGGATCTTGGGCCTGTTCTTCAGCGTCACGCAAGTCCCCAAAAACGTGTGCTACTACCAACAGTTCATTCAAATCCATTATAGGACTTATTAATTATTTTTATTAAATATATAAGGTTATAACTTGTTTGATTGTCACTCTGACAGCTGTTTTAGGTAAACACAAACACTGCGCAAGCGTTGTCGTCGTTATGTTATTATCAAGAGAAAGTTGGTATTTCTATTATAATTTAGCAGTAGAATTGTATTCTCTTGGTAATGCATGAATGGGAGTGCTCCCCGATATTCAAGAATGCAACATTATCTTGTTTCGAGAGAACTCCGCCCACTTCTTGCGATTTCTCTTACAAATTTCTACTCGTCTGAACTGGAGAATCGAAGTCCAGTAGAACGAAGACCTGAAACCGTACCGCCGTCTGCTTGTTTGCCCGAGGTTCTCTCAAGTCAGCTCTCATCTTGGTGATGTTATACCCCTTGCATTCGCTCGATCATAGCCCCTTTCATGTGGTTCCCTATCATTTCCGTTCTGTTCGTGGCTTGAATGCGGCTTGAAACAGAACCAATACGTACTGTCTGGATTTCTTCAAATCAAGGTATTTGTCGATTTAATAGTGTTTGTACAGCCCATAAATTTACAGTGACGTGTTTTCCCGTCAAGCATTGCTTTTGTTGTTTTTAAGTGTGAGATGGCAAACAGACACTACCGTTTTTGAAGTGAATTCTTAGCCTTATCGTCAAATTTTATTGTTTACATGTTGTTTTGAACTGTACAGTCAAGTAACTATTATTATTGCGTCAATATTTGTTTATGCAACGTAGTTAGTTTGTATCAAATTAAGATTTAATACTGTTTTGAATAAGGCTAGGTCAATTTTTGTCGTTTTTTCTGCTTGTGTGTAGTTTAAACGTCATCATTTAACCTAACTAACTCCTTTTGTCGATAATTTTTAATTGTAACCAGTAAACATTTCCACGTTTATTGTTATACATATATTTATTACTTTAGTAAAGTTTATTGTTAATTATCTACGTTTTTCATTGGTGTTTTCATGTCTCTTTTGTGTTTTGTTTTTAATGTACATGAAATAGGATGAGTGTAAGGGTTCAGGGTGGAGCTTGTAGTGGATTGTATGGTTTTAATTTGGACAATCGCAGGATACGTCTTAGGGGTGCAGGAATTAAAGAGGGTGCAAACCAACGGTCTTGTTCAGTCTCGCACGAGATGATGTAGCAGACTTAGTTCCGTTGGGCAGAGGTTTTTTGAATACAGAAACAAGTTTTGAACTGTATTGATTTATTGACTAGAAAGTTCCTATTTATATACCTAAAACTATGACGTAAATTACAAAAGTTCACTATTTGTCCCAGTTCAACTTGTATTTCTACTTGCGTCTTGAATTTTATAAAAAAACGGTGATAGCAAATCCTCATAATTGCAGTTTATCCACCGGGTCATTCGAGCAATGCTGACAGCTTTGTTATCTATTTCCGTATGCAATAGTTGATTTACGAAATGTACGTTTAATTAATTTAAAAAATTAGAATTATGTTTTGGTTTCTAAACAGTAAGTGAATGTAATGAAAGGTAGGTTTAATTTAGCTGGAGCAGTCGCTACCTCAAGCTGTGCGAAGGTAGACGTAGGAAGGTGAATCACTTACTTCCATATTCAAGAGTGCGTTCACCTGAGCTGTTTCTGTTGTTTTCTCCCGATCTAGTCCGAATGTGCCACCACATTTCGCACCATTTATTATTTTTTTTATCTCGTTACCGGAGTACAGCCCTAACTCAAAGGTCGTAAAGAACCGGCCCTCTCAACTCAGTCATTATAGCTGGAAAACCTTTTGCTACCACCATCACAACGGAGTTAGGACCGTGTATTCTAGGTATGTTTCCCGATCCTCTCGTAAAGTCGTGTTTGTGCCGTAACAAGCCACTGACCACTCGCGTCCGTAGCCTCTGGTTATATCTACAGTGACTATATACAAGACAGTGTGGCGATACGATTGTTTGCCGCCATTTTCAGGCAAATTTGAGCCTAGAGATATACAGTGCCTTTAGAAATAATCGAACGTTTTTGAGTGATCATTATTTTGGCGCTAGTTATTTTAACTAGTTCATGTTAGCTACACGTGCAGTGTTATGTTTGGACATTGAAATTTTTCATTGGCGTTCGTTCGTGGTGCTTTAAGGTGTTGCACGAAGTTTACAACCTGTTTCAGTTATGGTAGTTTACAATACAGCTAAATGCCGTATTCCTGTTTTATGTCTCCAAACCTCCCTGTTCTGTGCTTGGTCTTCTTCCAGGTTCCTTTTTTTCATGGCTCTCCGAATACCCTCATTTCACTATTTGGGTGGTCTACCTCTTTTTTTCATACCCGGTGGCGACCATTTAAAGATCTTCATAGGCCAGGTCGTCTCCTCCATTCTCATCAAATGACCAAACCATTTTAACGCTTTCCGTTCAGTTCTGTTCACAACTGATTCCGGTGCCTCCATTCTGCGTCTTACTTCCTCGTTCTTCACTCTATCTCGTCTCGATACCTTTGCGATTTTTCGTCCATTTGAACTGTGTTTAGTCTTTGTTTCATTTTCGCTATTACAGTCCATACCATAGCACCGACTCTACCATTACTTCATCTATTTTTTTTTTGTTTTTGTTAGAGATAGTATTGCCCCATCAAATTGATTTCAAGAATCCCACTACCTTCTTACTTTGTACTGTTCGAATTCTGATCTCTTCTGTTTCCAAACCTTTTTCATCTTGATTGTATTGTAGCACCGAGGCATTTAAACCTTTCTACTTGTCTTACCGCGACATCTTCATTTATTAAGACTTCATATTGTGCTTCCGAGTTGACTACTAAATACTCCGTTTTCTCTAAACTTATGCTAAGGCCTCATTCATCATAGCACCGATGTACTCTCTTTATCATATATTCTAAGGGCCGATTCTACAATGCAAGTATATGCTTAGAATAAGCTATCCGAGGTATAATTGTCATAGTTTTCTTTGTTACAACAATCGTTTCTAGGGTATTTATTCCTGGGATAACTTTATCCTTGGTTGTAGAACTGGCCCTAAGTCGAACGCATTTTTTGCTGTTACAACAATAGCACAATAAATTCTAAATTGTCACATTTAAACACTGTGCAGAATATCAGTTTTTTAGGGCAATAGATGATAACATTTCACCCGCTTGCAACGCTAATGAATTATTTGACACTGACAATTATTTACAAAAATGTTATTTGAAAAAGTTGCTTTGAATTGACAGAAGGTGTAAAATACGCAGCCATAGCTACCTACTCGAAAAAATGATTTTCTCTGTTTTCCTTTATTTACCAACCTGTGCATTACACTTCAAATTAACTTATTATCGGATACGGCAAGGATATACTGTCAAACATTAATGTCGCTTACTTAGGAAGAAGAAAATTAATCGAAATTAGTGATAATAAATCAATTTCTTTGTTTAATGTAAAAACACATATATCTTCCAAAAAGTTTAAAACAAATGATACGAACATCAAGAAGAATTCACAAAAATTTTTAGTTGAAATATTAAGAATAAAGTTGCTGAAGTTGCCTTCTTTCTTATTATTTTACATGTTTGATGTTTTTTGATGTTCAGATAAAAAGTTATTAGTTTTTTAAATACTTGTGTTTTTCACTTTGGATACAAAAAAATGTATTCTTTAACTCTAATTTCGATTCACGTACATTTCTGACTGCTACGTTAGTGAATCTTAAGATTAATACTACATCTTTATTCTATCTGATAATAAATTAACTTTAAGGTATCTCATATTCCTTAATACACAGGTGGTACGAACAAAATAAGAAAAACAGGAGTAAGTTGTTTTCCGGAGTAGGTAACTGTGACTTCATATGTAATACCCTGCTTTAATTCTAAGCAAATATTTCAAATAAAATTTTTGTGTAGTTTGAAAATGAAGGGTACTGTATTTTTAAGCCATTTTTGAACCTCCACCGTATACGGAAGGAGATCTTTAAATTTGGCAAGTGGATTTCGTGTTTAGAAGATCCAGAAACAAAATGTTCTAATAAATGGATAATAACAAAGTTGCCCTATTGTTACCCTTTATTCTGATCACGCTGTGTAACTCTTTTTACTACACTTCAGTGCATTGAAATCTAGTGTGATAAGGCTCATAAACGGATTACTTACGGTCACCGTTAAATTCCATGCCGTACCTGACGATACTTCATTTAATATGGAAGACATATATTGTGTGTACGATAATGTTGTATAATATCAAGACTATAAAAAACCTACTAAGGAGAGACACAGTGCGTTACTATGGATTTACTGAGGTCCTATGTACTTAAGTATTCTAAAGGCTGTAACATAAAATTAGTTAACCTCGTAACAGCAAGTTACCTTTACAAAAATGAATGCCACGGCACTCAAACGATATAATCTGAACACGCATGTTTTATGTTAATACCAGCAACAAAGTTTAAGCCACAAAAAGTGTTCAGTAGCAAGATACTCCAAGAAGCACTTGGGGATCTAAGAAATCACATTGCTTTTCTCCATGCAGTTACAGGTTGCGATACAACGTCTTCACTTTTTAATAGGCAAAAAACAAGCTTTTAAACTTTTGCAATCGAACGATACTTTAAGGCAGAAGGTTTCTGCATTCAATGATGAAAATGCAACCAAAGAAGATATTGCTCAATCCGGAGAGTATTTTCTAAAATTATTATATAACGGTCGTGTTTCTTCAGAAGACTTAAGCAAATTCAGATTTACCTGTTATAAAAAGGTTATAGCTAAACAACCAGTTTTTGGAAAGTTTGATCTTTCGATACTACCACCAACATCTGGAGCAGCCAAACAACACAGCTACAGAGTTTTTCATCAAGTTCAGTCTTGGCTTGGGGTAGAACTTCCTGCTACTGATTGGGGATGGAAGAAAAGAGATGGACAACTGGTACCAATTCCTACACTTGACCCTTTGGCCCCCGAAAATTTATTGAAGTTGGTTTTTTTGTAACTGTAAAACTGACTGTGGCCAAAGATGTGACTGTCGCCGAGGAGGACTCCCATGTACCGCCATGTGTGGAAAATGCAATGGTGAAGCATGCAGCAACAGACCATCCATGCTAGGTGACGAGGAAGAACAGTCGGAGCTACAGGAATGCTCCTTAGATAAGGATCATAAGAATCAGCCAAATGAACCAGGACCATCTAGATCAGCTAATTAATCAGTTCTCAAGGTATGAAAAATTATATTTAATTTAATAAAATTTTTGCACTATAATATGCAGATATGCGATTGGCAGATTCCAAGCATTTCATCGGAGATTTCATTTGTTCTAGGTTAAAATTCGGATAGCTAGATGGGCAAAATGGTGACAGCTCGAAATACTTGAAGCATGGATCCTTCCTAGCAGTTTTTGGATATTTCTGACATTTCATTTGGTTTGTTTTTGAGATTACTTTTAAAATAAATTTTTTCAACGAAACAAATTTTAGTAATGATTAATTCTTAGGCTAAGCAACGAGGGGGTTGTAGAGTGCATGGAGGGGGGCGGGGATTTTTTTGCTCCAGGAATTTGTTGGGTGTAGTTCGGACATAAACATACTAA
Organism: Agriotes lineatus; assembly: GCA_940337035.1. NCBI lineage: Eukaryota > Metazoa > Arthropoda > Insecta > Coleoptera > Elateridae > Agriotes > Agriotes lineatus. The sequence goes on from CALNHX010005221.1 coordinate 87,218, forward strand.
AAGTCCTCGCCCCTAGCCCGTCCGCTTCAGGGGGGGGATGGGGGTAAAAAATTCCCTGTTTTCAAATTTTGCTTATAATTTGAAGACGGTACCTCGTAGCGAAAAAGAAAGCCAATACAATTTTCTACAAGATAAGTTCCTACCATTTTTTCTCTAGAATGCACCGTTTTTGAAATATCTGCTGTCAAAAAGGGAATTATGACAAAAAAAGAAGGACGGAAGAATATTTTTTTGAAATGACTGACATTTGAGAGCAGATATCTTGGAAACGGTGCATTCTAGCGAAAAAATGTTAAGAACACATCTTGTAGAAAATTTTATTGGCTTTCTTTTCTGTGTAAGAAATTTTTCGGTACGAGGTACCGTTTTCAAATTATAAGCGAAAAAACCAAAAAAGGGCACCTTTCTACCCCCTCCCTATCACCCCACCATAACGCACAGGGTGCAAGACCATTAATTTTTATTTACTTACCCATAATGTACCTTCAGACAAATTTTCAGCTTATATTTTGTTTTTAGTTTGAATAAGCTAATTACCCTGTACTACATACGTTGTGTCATATCCCCAAACTGTTGTTCATTAAACACAATTAGAAGAAGTAAAAAACAGTCTTTCAATATATTTATATTTCAAGAAATACAATAATTAGCAGAATTATTTAGAAACTAAAACTTAATGCGTGAAAAGCCACAGATAATCTCTGATCGAGATTGTTTATATAAAAATGTATATCCTTTTCTATTTTACCTTTTTGATATATATTTTCATGGAAGAAGGCTAAATATGACTGTCAGAAAAGAAGTCCAAATGAGAGTGGAGAAAATGAATTTTCATGGACATGTACATCCAAGTTTCCTGAACTTGAAAGCAAGACATCCACAACTCTCTATAGGTTTCTTTCCTCTTGTTTCCTAAAAAAATATTTCAACCGTCCTTAAAGCTTTGTTATGCTGATTTCACATCACATTGCAATATTCAACCAAACTGGCTATCTTAAAAAGGTGACGATTTTGTGTAATAACAAATTTCACCTTAAAGTACTTGAAGGCTTTGCCATTATTGTTCGTGGCTTTAACAAAATTCTTCATGAGGCTTGACTTAATGTGAGAAGGTGGAATTAAAACGGAAGCACTTTGCACCTGGTTCAAGGGATTTTCTGGCGGGCCAATATTTTCTTGCTTAGAATCAATATGTTGTTTAACGAACGTCAAAAGATTAGAACTGTGGCCGAAGTGCTAAATTATGGAGCATCTTACATAAAAAGTACGTATAGAAATCTTGATGATAGAATTCGCTGATAGAAGACGCAGTCATGCAGAAGCACGCGATTTGTTTATAAATTTGCTTATAAATAATTCTTGGACTGGATGAACTTCATAAACTTGAAACACGGTTTCAACAATTTGATGTTACATTAAATACTATAAAAGAATTCATTGTTTCCCATGCTAACTGGATCTTCAGTTTTACCAGTTAATACCTACTCTCAATCTTTAATTTACGAGAGCGAAGTTATCCTTAGAGATAACTATGGCAAGCAGCATGTCGCTGAATTCTACTCGAAAATACCTTTCAAACAGTATGCAATTTGACCCCTCTTCCTATTTAAAAAAATCAAGTTTGCTGTGCAGCTCCCGAACAACTTGTCAGTTAAAAAATAACAAAACTGTGGAAATAATAGAAGGCTTTGTAAACAGCATGCATATTAAATTTTATAGATTTAGCTTGAATAGTTTTGAAATAACAAGGCCGGTTCCATACATTTGGTACGCAGTGTATGTTAGACCATTTTGTATGTTATAGTGCTGAATCAAATTATACTGTTGAAAGGATCTTCGAATTCCTTCACTGTGTTTAGTAAGTTTCGTCGATAACAGAGTGTACATAATGCTTTCCACAGCATACTCCTAAACGCAACGTCTTGCAGCAGCCTCTTTGCATGCAAATTCTAAATTCATTCGTCTAACCCAGACTTCTTATTCTCCTCTGGCCGCTGATTACCGAAATAAATTTAGCGTTAACTTAGGCAAGAAGAGGTGAAGCAACAAGGTTAACTGGACGAGCTGATTAAATCCGGGCAATTCTTCATCATTTTAAGAGCCGCGGCTTTGCGCTAGGCCGGCGGACGTCAAAAGTCGGGCGTCGGGACGGCCGGCAGTAATTCGAGTTAGGTTCAAGTAGTGTTAAATGACGCAGAAAACTAAAGACGACTTTCCATAGCCTGCGACGTCTTAAGCACTTGAAAGTGATCGAGTGTGACCCTCCTGAACTACTTGATCCCTCTTAAACGACTCCGGGCAACCCGGATCGTATATTACGAACTTGTCGAACACCATCCGCACTGAAAAATGCCCACCGGATTTATGAAACACATTAGCCGACTAATTAGTCAAAGTTCGATGTAAACTCCGCCGGAACTTTTCCAACGGTTGTAAGTTCGCCGAAATTTAAAAACTGCGCAGCGTTATTACGAAATTGAAAAAGAAATTTATTATTCCTGAGCAGGAGAAACTTCTTCAGTAGTGCCAACTTGTTCCTGTATCGATTGAGGGAACAAAAAAGCGCCAGACGCGCAGCACTCTGTTAATTTTCGGGAATCGCCGGGATTCGTTTGGTAATAGGGAAAATACCATGAGTTACGTGAACTGCCTCCGGAATTGAATTAGTTTGTAACAGCAGTCTGAAAGAATCGATTGGCCCACCTTCATTACGGAAAATTTAGTGTTTAGTAGAAATCATAGAATGTATTCTGTGGTAGAGCTAAGCAGTATCTGTTTTAATAGCCGATGCCTAATTTATTATCTCCTAATCTGTACAGATTGATATGGTAGTAAACGCCAATTAAAAAATATACGTAACCTAAGGTTTTTTTTTAATAATCAATTAAAATAATTAGACTCATGCTACAATTTAATCAGCAAACAGTGAATATATTAGCGTAGTCACATTAAGATTACATCAAAGTCAATTTAAATAAGAAATGTTGTATGTTAAAAGAAGTTAAATTATATTAAATAAGGTCAAGCTTTAACAAATTCATAAAAAATATATTAAAAGGTGTTACTACATTCAAAATACAATGTGCAAGCAGAGACCTGTGCAAATTGCATATTGCAGTTTATCTAACTGGGTATGGCAGTTTGATGTATATGCTCTGGTTGGCAGCCAAATTAAGTTATAATAACGTTCGATGTTCATAGTATACAATATAATCGCTCACAGGAGAGTAAGTACTTTACTGTAACAAAAATGTGAGGTTATTGCTGAGTAGTTAACTGTTGTGTTTTAAGGTCACGATGTCCTCCTCGATTTTGTGTACCTGTTCTACGGGGTTATGCTCACTCTTAAATCCGAATTGATGAGCAGATATTGGTTGCTCATTTTCCGTAATTGGAACAAGACTTTTCAGTAACAGATTTTCGGAGAGTTTATAGTGGTAGCAGGCTGATGGGTTTTGTTACGCGTAAATTATTCTCCAATTAAAATTGACTTATTTATACAAAACTATTACTTGAATTTCTAGCGATTCTCTATTATTAGTATGTTGCGGGTTAAGTTCCAGGGAACTCTAGAGAAATTTTCATGATTTTTCGGGAAAGTTTGCCTCTATAGGGGAGGGACTTCCTATAGCCATCTTGGGAGATTAAATGATAAATTGCTTCTTGTGGTTAATTTAAAATGTGTTCTACATGGAGCCGTTGAATTTCATCTAGTAAAGCAAGAATTTAGAAGAAACCTTACCTCTAGTCGCATTCCAGTCTCCGGTAGGTTTTACTTTTGTTAATCGCTTGACGATTTTAGGATTTTATTGAAGGCCTCTTAGTATTTCTCTCTTGAGGCTCTGGTGCTATCACGAAACCACTTAGTGAAAGGATTTGCAAGCAGTTTGGCTGTGACGCCGAGCTACGCTGGCAAAATACCTGTCTATATTTCAGACCTTCCTCTTTTACAATTTTATACTGTCAACTGGAGAACCCGGAAATTCAATCCTGCAATTTTTGTTAGAGTCGCACCAAAGAATCAATAACCATAACGCCTTCTGGCTTCTTTATTGTCGCCCCAATACACGATTGAACACCCCCAGGTACCCTCTCTGCGATTCACATCCTGGTCGAGCAATTTCTAACACGCGGAGACGCTGAACTGGAAAATATCTCTCGTGTGTATACCGAACCTTTATCATAGTGCCTTGCTTACGGTTTGCAGTACCATTCTAAGCAAATCGTTGGAGAATATATCGACTGTATCTTACTTATTATATTGCCTTGTGCACTGCAGGTTAGTTGTATTTATGACTGTGTCAGATTCGACGAGTTTGGTAGCAATTAGTTATTTAACGCTGTACCAGTTCAACAACAACCCTTGAGTGCTACTTGCGAGAGAGCACTGAAGTTTTTGTCTGTTGCTCGTTAAGGGCTATAATACAGATTGAAGTGTAGTACAAGTATTATATTTTTAAAGTAATCGAACTTCCTATTCGAATATTAACCCCCGTACTCTGTTTTTGCTCGGTTCTCATTTACGATTGAGAGACGCGTGCTCGTGTATACAACTGCGTAGAAAATTATGCAACAATTTATTATTATTTTTAATTAATCTGATTTCATTTTACTAGTAGAATTGTATACATATATAAGCAATTTTATATTACAACTAGTAAAACTGAAATAAAATTAACATCACATTCACTACAATTAAGACGAACTAAAAGTTTTGGATAAAAAATTACTTCAAATACATTAAAATATACAAAATTGTGGATTTACACCTATTATCATTTTGTCTGTTTTTTATGTGAGTGTAGAATCAGCTTTTCTATTTTGCTCTTTCAGCGTGTGCAAGATTATGTCCACTTGAGCTGAATCTATATACCTTGTAGATAAACATTGCGTCACAACATTTTCATTTATTTGATTTTTGGGAAATACCTTGTAGTTTAGAGATTTACACCAACAGCTATAAGTGTTCCGATTTGTAACGTCTCGAACCAGTGGACTTTCCGGACAACTAGCTGGCAAAGATTGGCTTCACAGCAAAGCAATTCCTGAACTATAGCGTTTTCTTTTCGTAAAGCATTATTGAGAAATTATTTAATTTATAGCAATTCCTGGTGTAGCAGCCTGCACAAAGAAGGTTTATTATTTGGTTAACGGGCACTGGGAAAATGTTTGATGAGCATTATGAACTATTTATTTGAATTTAACCTGGGCAAACTGAGTCCTGCTAAAGTCACAGATTATAGAACGAAGCGACGGTCATAAAGTTTAAGTAGGAGCTCTTCTAAAAAAACAATAATATCCTCGTCACTATCTGAAGACCTACAACAAACCGTTCAACTAGAACTGCATACAGTTTTTGATATACAAATTCGTCCGGTAGTCCTTGCCCCAGAAGTAAAGAACCTTTATTAAACATTAAAAAGCAAAAGTTTTGCGTAAACATAAACAGGCGAGAACAAACTCAAGTTTAAAACTCAGAATCTTACTTCAAATAAGATTTATTTGACTGCAAAATCGGTTATGTAATCTAATTTCAATACTAGTGTTTTTTTTATAATAACCCTCAAACCCTGGACGAAATAATAAGAACTCTTCATAATTTTAGTCGACTAAACAAAAACAAAAAAATAGGTCAAGAAACCATTATCCGTTAACTAAGATTTTCAAACAATTTGAAAATAATATATGCACTTATCGAGTTAAATAAACAGAATAGACTCATATTTCGAAAGGCAGGTATTTCACAGATTTATAAAATTTTATACACTAAAGTTCGGCGAAATTCGATCATTACCTCACCGCAATGTCGCTTGGTATAGTTGGAGCAAAGATATTTCGGACGCCTCAGGCTACTACTTAAAGGTTAATGAGCATGGCAGGTGGGATTATGTTGTACACACGACAATCCCTTTGTAATAGTTCACAAGCAAATCCATATCCTTAAAATCGAAATGCGGCTACGGAACGCAATGTTTGTTAGTGTTTAAAAACTTATTATTTTTATTTAACAACATTGTTAATAAAAAAAGATACAATCAAGAAAGACAAAAAATTATAGAAAATATGTATATGCAACAAATAACTACAGTTTATTGATTGATATATACAAAAAACAACAATTATGAGTACAATATATAAATTAATTTTCGTTATCGCTATCACATGGCCAATCGTCACTATCGCTGTCTCTTAAATTAATAATTAATTCTGGAATATCAATAAATTTAAAAAATTGGTCTTCAATGCCAATCACATGCCGAACACAGTTTTTCCAGCTATTCACATGAATTTTATTAACTTCTTCTTTAATTATTTCTATCATCTTCTCACTAAACTTGGGGCATTGGTTACGTTTTCGAATGTGTGTTTTTAATTCTGCCCATATCATTTCTATAGGATTCATACAACAATGATATGGTGGAAATCTTAAAACTCTATGGCCTAGTTCTGTAGCTATGGTGTCTACTACATATAGTGCGTTGTATACATTCAAGACTATGTTTTTCGCATCGTCGGATAAAAAATGCATTGATCGCTGGCTTGGTCTCTCTCCCGCATCATCAACTTCTTCTAACTCATCACATGGAGCAGCGACTTCTTCAACTTCATCCTCAATTTCATTAGTATCCCATGGTCTCCACATATTCCACAAAATACAACACAACACAAATACTAGATGATAATTAACGTGCGTCAAAGTATAACAGCAACGTTATTATTAAATTTGGGAAGTAAAGACAAGTCAAGTGATTTATATAATTTATCTTTCATTCTAATTACTGGAAGGGATGTAGTTGTAAATACATACTTTAATGCCAATATGACGCGACGAAACATTAAATGTCGATTTCTCTTATCTAGGAATGTCATTTGAGCAAAAATAATTTATTCCTCAATCAGGGCATAATCGCATAATGTGTTTATTTACCTAGTAAAATTAATTTTGTCATTCAATATTATTAGATAATTAAATATAAATTAAGTAAAAACTTCACTACAAAACGAAATAAATACCACCTTGGAAATATTCCCACCTTTGCGTATACCTGGCACGACTTAAGCGGACTAACAATAGTAAACTCATTTGCGGTTTAACTTTTAAAGCTCGCTCTGTCCGAAGTATCTTTGCGTCTACTATACCTAGTGTGAGTCAAACCGCCGAGTTACAAGCGTAAGGATGGTTGCTTATTTAAAGTTACGTAGGAGTAATCACAAGTTCAAGTCTCTCTCCTTATGGGCCTTAAATACTTCAACGTAAATAGCCCAATCCCTGTTCAAATTTCTTTAAACGAAATACGAAGATAAACTTCGTAAACATTATAGATGCGAATACGCTGAATTTGAATATATATCAAGGAGCATTAGAAAGTTGGTTAACGGTGACGGTGTGCAACGACAGGTGGGCAGGACCATCGGTTGGAGCGCTTTAGGTCACATCAATATGCAATGGCAAATCAAGGTTTGGGTCGACTGATTAGATTCTCGTTCCAGCAACTTGAAAAATCGGTAAAAGGCTACCCACTCTTACAAGAAGCCGCCGAAGGAGTGAGTTGTACTACGGTTCGGCACAACAAACATCGTTATGATGCCGAAAACTGGCCGATACTTTCAAGGCTTGCCGCATAGATATCGCCTGCGTCCAAAAAATCTAGTGCAGAGGATGGAAATACAAGAACATTGGTGAGATTTCAAGCTGTTACATAATAGCAAAAGGTCGATCAAGGACGGCGCCGATGTAGTAGTCAGTGACAGGGTCCGGGATAACTTAGTAGTTAAAGTCGATATAATTTCCGACGAGCTTATTTCCAACAAAATGCAGCGATAGCACCAGTTGTTTCGTGCTAAGATCGGTAAATTACTGGTTGTTCTAACAACGTCAGAGGCCCATTACACAAGCTTAGGCTTAGCGACTAGACCAGAAGAATACCTGTCACTTGAAGAGGACCTCAATGGACATCTCAGATTGGAGATGATTGCAATCTCCCACAAGGTGGACTTCCAGCAGTAGACGATAGTGAAATAGACAGCGAAACGGCATACTGCAACTGCCTCTACGAATTGTACACCCGAAAGATTGTCTTCCGCCATTCTTTAGCGCTGGAACAACTAACTTTTGACGCCCAGCATCGAGAAATTATCCCACCTGCCGATTCAATGTGTAGAACCTATCTCGGTTACGCCAACTACCATCGAAGATGAGGAAGCCGTTACCATGAAAACTGACCTGGATGAGATATCTGTCGAAGGATGAAAAATCCACAGCCGTCAAGGTGCCAACATTTTGCCTTTCCTCTTTAACAGACTTGGGCGACCAGCACAGTACTCATTTGAAGTGGCAGTGGCAACATTGCAAAATATCCCAACTATCTCCCAATATGTTTTTTCGACGACTGACATCGAAAGAATCTCACTGTCATTTGACAACAGAAAGTTGACGTTTTCCGCTCGCCGAGCGTTTTGGGTTTCCGCGTGAACAAAATAGGTAGCCAAATCCGAATGTTTCCTTGACAACGACCGTCATTTGTGAAAATAATCGCGTCACATGTCATAGACTGCGCGAGTAATGTTAACTTGATTGTCAATTAATTTTTGCGATAAAATGAAATTTGATATTTTCCTTTAATAATATGCTCAGTCGTCGAAAAAATAGTATGTATGTTTCGAGCTAAAAGTGCGCTTGCCGCTTTTGCATGATTGCTGGTTTCGGCTTTGCCTCAACCAGCAATATTCATGCGCAAGCGCCAAGAATGCTCTTTCAGCTCTTAACATACAATATACTATTCTGTGTCACTCCATGAAGATCTTCGAACGTGTACTAGATGCGAATCGCCGAATCACTGTAGATTTGTTAAATGCTGTGGAGCGCGTGAATGAATATTGACTCGTGTCTCGCACGTTTGGCGCTTGCTGTAAACACTCACGTTCACGCACGTTCAAGCTCACATTCATTCACTTTCACGGGGTGACTTGCCACTCATGACGTGTCTCTAACAGGTTTATGTAGTGCTCGAGCGTTACTTGCATCCTCACAAAATTGTGAACTGATGGTACCGAATGAACCTACAGTCCATGATAGATGATAATTATTTAATGTAAAAGTGTAACAAATTTGTCAAAAATACGTGGCCTTAAATGTTTTCACAGAAACATCAAGTCACACAAAATAAAGGCTTCGGATGGAAAACAATAGCAAAAAATAGAAAGAAAGAAAACTGAGAGAAAGCATATATCCAGAATTGGATGTCCTAATCGTTAAAAAAAACAAGAAGAAAATACGAAATTTATTAACCAGGCCTCTGACGCGTCAGGCAAATTCACATTATAATTAAGGAAGGCTAATTTTTTCATAGAGTAGCTATTTTAAAACTAATAATGGATATGGTTGTGTTTATATCTACGATTTATATTAGAGGTAAATTAATAACACGATAAAAAACACCACCCTGTTAAATTTCTAGAATCGTAGCGGTTCGTTTGCTAATAGGGAAAATACCATGAGTTAGATGGACCGACTCCGAAATTGAATTAGTGCTCAACCGCAGTCTGAAAAGAATCGACTAACCTGCCCTCATTAGTGAAAATTTACTACCTAGCAAAAATTATAAAAAGAAGCTGGCAACATATGCATTATTTATCTCTAAAAATTGCCGCAAAAGGCGGACTTTCTATGAATATTCTGTGTACCTCTTTGCGGCACCATTTCCAACCTCGATTTGTTTCTACTCCGTCGCTTTATATAATGACACAATCTTCCGAAGATAGCACTTCCAGATATAATGTACACTGTACAAAGAACCGCAGAAAATGTTCATTCTTTGTAAGTCTGGAAATGGAACAAAAACATAGTCGGCGGCTGTTGAGCATTCTTGGTCCGAATTTACATTCGAATAGCTTCCGTTAAACGTCCGCAAAAGAAAAATACGACGACAGAGATAATTCCTTGTGTAACTAATATTTTAAAGCCCATAGTAGCGTACTTTTTTTAAGTTCCTGCGTTTTAATCCACTGTTTTATTGAAATTTCTCCATTGTGCTCTCGGGAACGAGGCCGGAGTCTGCAAAGCGTTATCCTGGAAAAATAGGGCAATTTTAATTAACTGATGCATCTTGTTCCCTCTTCTTTTATTCTAATGTCGATATCGCGAAAGAGGTAGATGGGGATATAGAGTGCGAATATGACCAAGTCAAAATTAAACAGTTGTTAGTTACGGCTATACAGAGTATTCCAGTATGAGTGGTAGCATTACAACCACATAGAATAAATATCCTAAGATACGTTAAACACGGAGTTCGAAAATGAATAACTCTTAATGAGGTTGCTAGATATTAGCAATTATTACATAATTATTTCACCAAATAACTATTTTCTGCTACAGTGATCTTTAGTCTTCATACGTCTTTTTCAATAGTAGAGATTAAATAAATATTTATAAAATTTGCAATATTGGCTTTGAATATATGAACGTATTGAAAATGTCTCAAGTTAAATTTTTAAATTGACAATCAATGCTTTCGGTATAAAAGAAAAATCACTTGTGTCTCTTACAAATGAAATATTTTACATGCAAAGCGATTCAATTTGACTGATATTTATGAGAAGCTGTGGAAGTTACCTGGTCTGAATTACATATTGGGTGGAGCACTTTAAAGGAGATTTAATGAAATTGCTGTTCGTCCACGCAAAATTAAATTTTAACTAAACCCGTTTCCAATTTGAAAATTAAAATAATACATAACATTTATGATTAAGTTATTAACGTCAAATTTACGACTTAAGTAGAGTTACTGTATATAGTTCACAATATTAATGTTTTTGAAAGCTCATCATTACTATTGTTACGTGTAAACTATTTCCATATTAAAATTAAGTTACTTATGCAGGAATTGTCTAGAATTTTTAGCTATTTTCCGTTAATTAGCATGTCGTGGGTTATGTTTTCACTTTTTGGTTGATATCCGTTTGGGTGCCTACGCTGTTGGTCCGTTTCTGCATGAATTTCCAAAACTATTTGGAGCGTTTTTCGAAATACTTGCCACCCCCGCTTAATTCATCACAACAAAACCTACCCGATACAATGTCACAATGTCCGTAGTGCTAATAAATACTGAATAAATCTATGTCACCAAAAAGATGTGGCTTGGGAGTTTACGCTCGCGACCTCTCAGCCGTAGATGGGATTTTATTTCGTTCTACGGTGGAGACATCCATAAAGACAAGTCAATCAACTTGCTGCGATACAAACACTTGGCGAAATCCCTTGCGAAGTCAACGTTTGATCTGGCATCCCTGCCACCTAGAAAAGACACGGCCAGGATGCACGCATTCCGGTCATACCATCAAGTTTAAACCTGGCTTGGAAATGACACCCTACCCGCCGAAAGATGGGGCTGGAAGAAAAGTGGCCTTACGTTTACACCGGTGCCTAGCACTGAGCTTCCCGCGCCTAGTGCAATAATTAAATTAATTTCATGCGGGTGTAGTACCAAATGTGGAAACGCTTGTGGCTGCCGAAAAGCGGGTTTTAAGTGCACCGCCGTTTGCTTCATATGAACCGGGGAATCCTGTGAGAACGTGCAAGAAATCTCCAGAATGCTTGCTACAGATGAAGACGAATACCACACCAACTACGAGGACGACATATTTTCTCTTTCCGAGTTCTTTTCAAGAGAAACACAACTTAACCAGGGCGACAAAATCGACGATTCTGCAATGATTGGAATTGACGATACAGTACCCGGCCCATAAAAAAAAACAAGGGAGGTGTAGAAATAGGTTTCGTGGATTAGGCCTATAGGGGAGACCACATAAAAACGCGCCACAAACTGTAGCTCAAATGTGGTGTGGAAAACAGTTGGTGCGACACACTTGAAGGAACAGTGCCGTTCGAAAGTGCACACTAAATGTACGGTTTAAGTGACCTGCGACATTTGCGGCGCTGTAGAATGATAAATAATCGACGAAATGGAAAAATACTCATAAACAAATTGTATGCAAATTAGTTGTTCTACAAAAAGTATAAAAATATTTTTTATCATTGGATTAACTGAATGCGATATTTATTTATTTATTTATTTCGTACTCCGCCTTAATTTCTTGGCTTTATGGGGTAACAACTTTTGAATTGTTCAGCGCATGAGAAAATGGTATTTCCAAAAGTTGTGAGGAATTTCATAAACTACAAACGTGTATTGATGCAATTTCAGCGTCAGAGCAACAGGAAACGAGAAATTGCTAAAAAACCGTTTTCAACACTTTTTACGATATTGCGGAAAAACAATTTCCCCGATCGATCCGAAAACTTAAAGTTAAACTCAGAGCACAGCTTCCCACCCACCCATTAACCTAAAATGCTGTTATCAAGAATTGCACGTAAAGCCCTATTAACGATTTTCCTGGCGCCTGTACAGGTAATCTATTTCGCTTTTATCGCTTTACCCAAGAATTTATACTGAAAAAAATTAAGAGCATAATACTCGTCCTCTTATTTCTTCTATAAACATTCAAAGTTGATTTGGCAACATTGTTTTGTTCTGTCGTAGAAATGTATAACCTAAAATACTTCTAATCCAAATAGTTTAATTCTTATCCAAGTTTGGCCTAAATAAAGATGAAACAGACTATATACAGATTGCGGCAGGGCACTAGGATCATAGCAAAAGCAAGGGGGCTTTACATGTGGCCATAATTGTATTTGAAAAATTTAAAAATCAGATATATGCCTTGTATTTATAATGATCCTAACGATCTACCGCTATGTTACCTTGGTTGTTCGTTTGTTAAACACCTAGGCGGCCACATGCATATTCTCGTTGCTTTTGCAATGGTCCTAGCAGCCTGCTGCATTCTGTATACTTTTGGTTGAAACAGACATAGGTACGATGCTATTTTTGTATGAATTTTTGCAAAAGTACTTACGAGTATGTAGACCTACTGATTGAATTGAACATTTCTTACTTCTGTACAGTAGTATACAACTAAACGTCGATGAGGTGCATAAAATGGTTGTAAATACACATACTTCTTAAATAGAGAAATGTTGATTAGATTATTTCCTTCAATCACTACAAAGCTTCTCGGTTTGTACGTTTCAGTATTCAGAATTTTTTACTAGTGAAATGTCATTAATGTCATTCAAGCATAATTTAGTCAATTCATTACAGCGGAATCATCCTGCTAAACATATAATTACAGCAACCTAGAAGTTAAATGGCCGAAATGAGATAATAAAACTCAAGAAAAAGAACGGAGAAATTACGTCGAATAGAGTCGAACAATTACAAATAGTGGAAGAGTTCTACAGAGACTTATGCAGGAGTACAATACAAAGACAAGAAGAACCCATCGAAACACAAGAAAGGACTGGAGTTATAAACCATGGATCAGAGGAGATCCCCGACATAATGCTAAATGAAATATATAACGCACTAGGACGAATGAAACATAATAGAGCACCAGGAGCAGATGCCATAGTAATTGAAGCTGTCAAAACAGACGGCAGAAGGCTCATCGAAAAAATTCGGAATCTCTTCAACCTTTGCCTTTCACACTCGGTTACTCCCAAAGACTGGGATAACATTCTTATGGTGATAACATATAAGAAAGGATACCCTACCGACATAGGAAATTATAGACCTATAAGCTTGTTGTCACACCTATATAAGCTTTTCACTCGAATAATTACCAACCGACTAGAGAAAAAACTCGAATTGTATCAACCGATAGAACAGGCAGGCTTTAGATCAGGATTCGGAACAAACGATCACCTCCTAACATTAAAAACTGTAATTTAAAAAACAATCGAATACAATAGACCTCTGGTATTGGTGTTCGTAGACTTTCAGAAAGCGTTTGACACAGTAGAAACTCACCATATAATAAAATTCCTCAGTCAATGCCGTATCGACTACCGTTACTCCAGACTAATATACAATATCTATAGAAACTCAACAGCGTATGTTAAGTTACACCAAGACTCTAACAAGTTCCCACTTGAGCGAGGTATGCGACAAGGGGACACAATGTCACCAAAACTATTCATCACAGTACTGGAATATGCATTCAAATAACTAGACTGGAGAGATAAAGGCATAAATATCGATGGCAAACGGCTGAACAACCTGCGCTTTTCCGACGACGTTGTACTCATTGGAGAAGATATAAACGAGGCACAAGCCATGCTCGAAGAACTTGCAAAGGCAACAGAAAAAATAGGTCTCCACATAAACGAAGATAAAATAAAAATCATGACAAACCTAGTACTGGCGAGGAAAATCACGCTACACCAAGATAACATAGAGGAAGTCAGGGAGTATAAATACTTGGGTCATGAGTTAGAATACATAGGGATAATCAAACACACGAACTACAAAGGCCAATCAGGCTCGGATGGGCAGCGTATGGAAAACTATCATACATCTGCAAAAGTGACATCCCCACAAGTCTCAAACGCAACGTGTTCGACCAGTGTGTCCTGCCAGTCATCACGTATGGCTCAGAGACATTGACACTCACAAAAACCAGCGTAAAGAAGCTAAAAATTGCCCAATGTAAAATGGAATGAATAATGTTGGGAGGCAAACTGTCAGATCGGATTAAAAACACAGAGATTCGTAGAAGAACAAAAGTAACTGACATAATCGAGAAAATTACACACCTGAAATGGCAATACGCTGGACATGTTGCAAGGCTAACGGATGGTAGATTGACTAAACGATTGATAGAGTGGGGACCACGTACCGATAGAAGAAGTAGAGGAAGACTCCCTACACGTTGGGGAGACGATATCAAAAGAATATAAAATCGCTGGATTAGGGAAGCACAAGGCCGCGAGAACTGGAAGCGTTCAAGGAAGGCCTATGTCCTGCAGTGGACTCAGACGGCTGGGTAAAGAAGAAGAGAAGAAGAAGAAGTTAAAGAACAAACTTTAAAAGAGATTTTTGATTTTTCGGACTGAAAACCTAATTTTTCTTCTTTAGAAAGGTAATCAGCTTGGAGAATCCATCACTGTTCAAAGTATGTCTTATCGTTATGGTGAATTTCAACGTTGAACAGGTACTCCAAAAACTTTATGGCTTATAAGTTTTAACTTCTTGTCCAAAATATGCCAACAGCACATCTTCTGTTACTTTATTGTTAATATTCTCTACCTCGACCCAATCACTTAAAACCTCGTACGATTTTTCCTATCTTTCCCGTGATTTTATTGGTAATAAATTTAGCACTAAAGCATTTGCAGCCTCGGATACGTTATAAGCTGAACCATTTTTTTTTGCAAACATTCTGTAATGATATTTTCTATCAATGCACAAAATTAAGAAGGTAAACAAAACTGATCCGTTTATTTATATTTATTAACACCATGGATGGATACATAAACATAATGTTCCTAACAGTGCAAATTAAACGATTGTCAAAATGACGTTTTCAAAATCTCAAGGTTATGAATCAGGTTTATGCTTTAGTTTGATTTTATTGACGATTTCAGGTAAAATTTTACACATACCACGTCATGAAAGTTATTCTGCTAGACTAAGAAGCTTAAAATTACTCGGCCAGCAGCCTCGTACTTTCAATATGCTCCTTCGTCCAGTAAAAGATAACTTTCATAACTTGATATGGTATGTTAATAACTATTAACAACGCTGTTACTGGCGATGTGGCTATTTTGTTTTTGTATCGTATGGCTTGTGGTATAAAGCCTGATGTCAGAGTTTTAGGTTGCGCTATCGCCTGCAACAAAATCTAATGACTGTCACCGAAATGAAAACCGGGACCGACGGCTTAATGCGCTTGCCGAGACACGGCTGCCTGGTCCGAGTCGGACCCCGTCCGAGTGCCGACCGCCGCTAACATTGCTTAACTCTACAGACTGTTTGACCAGTCCTCAAAGTATGTGGCTACGCAACCAGCTGACGTGACCACTAAAATCATGATATTAAACAGTCGTATTACAAACTTATAACGGTTAACTAAAAGTCAATTTTACAGACTGTCGTAAATAAATTTAGTTTAGCAAGTGTGTAGAAATTTTAAAAAGCCATAAGTTCATCTAAGTTCCACTGAAATTATTTACACGATGAGCAAAAAGCAGTATTGCAAGATTTAGTCCATTTACTAAAGGAAAAAAGTTCAAACTTAGTTGACTCAAAACCGATTTTGAACATTTTTTTTTATTATTTAGGAAAAAGTTTATAGAAAAGTTCCCCATAGGTGAGAAGGTGTGCTTTTAATTTTTTCAATTGTTATTAACAAATAAGTGTTTGTTAATATATTTTTCATTAAAAAATTTATAACTTCTTTATTTATTTAAACCATTACCTGATATTTAATTACATAAGGTTTTTGGGTTCAGAGATTACGAATCTGGCCTCAAAATTAGTCTAAAAACAAAAATGGCGTCTACAAAATGGCGTCGAAGGCCTAACTTTTATTTATTTTTTAAAATTTTTATTAGATGTCTAGGGGTTTTTGGGGTCGCTGATTACGAATTTGACATTAAAACTCAACTAAAATAAAAAATGGCGGATCCAAGATGGCGAAAAAGCGTATTTTTTTATTCGACTTTATTTCTTACCTATATAGGGTTTTTTGAGTCGCTGATTTCAAATTTTATGTTAAACTTTATCAAAAATGAAAAATAACGTCTTGAAAGCGGCAAAATAGCTTAATTTTTGAATTACGAGCGTTGCCTCATATCTAGGGGTTTTGGACACAGTGATTATAAATATAGCATTAAAAGGTAAATTTTTATTTTGTACGATTATTATTATTATTATTTAATAAACATTAGATACAAATAAAATTCTAAAGTGTGACATTAACTCAAATTTAAATAGCTTAAATACATTTAAATATAACATATAAATACATATAAATTCCAACGCCTAAAAATGTGTTTTCTACGACCTTTTTGTACAATTTCCAAAAGATATTACTGAATTAAAAGATTTTTCCGTTTGGAACCGACGTAGGAATGCTATTACATAAAAACAAATGGCAAGTTGTTCAGCAGTATGGTGAAATTTTAGATATTATAATTTTATTGTACGTAATTATTGAAAAAAAAAACAATTGTTTTGTCGATTATCAGAAACATAGGATAAAATCAGCTGAAAGAGCCCGACGTCTAAAAACGAAACCTGCACCAGGTATTCGATTTAAAAGAGACAGGTTTTTAAAGTTGTATCAAGAAAAATTTCTGGAAAACGTCTTTCATGCCGTTTTATTGAGATTTTTTAGCTGCAAATAATATCCCTGCTCTCAAGCTAAAGGTGATCCTGATCGGTTAGTATTTACAACAACTCTCAATGCATCAAATGAAAACATAGTCGTAATATCAGAGAATATAGACGTATTACTTATATTAACAGCTTTAGTTTCTCCCGATAAAGATATATATTTTTGAAAACCTGCCAAAAATAAAGAAAATAAAAAAATATCTTCTTCTAAAAGCCTACAATTTTCGCATCTCAATTGTAGTGAGCATGTTCTTTCTGTACATGCTTTAACTGGATGTGACACAAGTTCAGCATGTTTTAAGAGAGGAAAGAATCTTCTTCTTCTTGTTCAGGTGCTTATCCGATTTCGTATGTTTGCGATCAACACGGCTATCTTCACTTTATTGGTTGCAATTCTAGATAACTCATTGGATGATTTCCCATACCACGCCCTTAGGTTTTGCAACAAAGATATTGTTCTGCGTCCTGGTTCACGGTTTCTGAATATCTCGCTTGTATAATAGATTGTATGCAGATTGTTGATGTTGTCCATGATCTCTTTACTTTTTTTTCATTCTCTCCACAACTTTAATATTTATTACACGGTCTTTCCATAATATCCGCAATATTCTCCGGTACAACCCACATTTCAAAGGCTTCGATTTTTTTTGTGATTGTTTCGTTAAGTGTCTAGTACTCGACCCCATAGAGCAAGATGGGAAAAAATGTAGCATCTTAGCATGCGAGTTTTGGTGTCAAGGTGCAGATCATGGCTTTTGAATATAGTTCAATATATTGAAGATATATGGATTCAGCAGAACAACATTTAAACCGCATTTATTTGCAAACACAGTTATCCCTGGGAAACCAAGATATTTCAACGGGAAGATTGGGGTTGGAAATATGATGCAGCAAAGTTTTTACCAATCCTAATGACACAAGAACTAGCTACACAAAACATCTTAAACATAATTTTTTTGCAACTACAAAACTAGTTGCGGGCCAGCTTGTGGGTATAGGGAAAAGTGGCTCTTATTGCTCGGCGACTTGCGGTGAATGTGGCGGAAATAGTTGCCTTAATTCACGACCGGCAGTGTCAATGGAAGAAGTAGAGCAAGAAGAAATCAAAGCTAAATAATTTTTTCTTGTTTTTAAATGAGGTATTTTGGGTTAATTTTAATAAATCAATTAAAATATAATACTCCTTTAACTCTTCTATCATTTGTTTCCACCATTTTTTAGACACTGTTTTCCATTTTTGATAAATTTTTACATGAAATGTGGAATGAGCCACCCAAAAAACCCGCAGATATAAATATAAAAAAATTGACTCCTTTCCGCCATTTTGGAAGCGCCATTTTTTCTTTTAGTTGAGTTTTAATGTCAAATTCGTAATCAGCGATCCCAAAACATCCCAGACAACTAATAAAAATAAAAATAAAAATAAAATACAAAATTAGACCTTCGACGCGATTTTGTTTTTAGACCCATTTTGAGGCCAGATTCGTAATCTGCGACCCAAAAACCTTATGTTATCAAATTTCAGGCAATTGTATAAATAAATAAAATAGTTAAAATTTTTCAATTAAGCGTATATTAAAAAACACTTATTTGTTAATAAAAATTGAAAAAATAAAAAGCACACTTTCTCACGTAATGGGGAACTTTTCTATAAACTTTTTCCGAAATAATAAAAAAAAAATCGGTTTTGTGTCAACGAAGTTAGAACTTTGGCGAATTTTTAGCTTTTAGAAAATGGACTAATTAGTGGACGAAAGCTTATTTCGGCAAACTACTGCTGAATTGAATGTAGAAAAATCTTTGTGAACATGCATTGACATCAAAGACCACATTAAAATATAGAAATAATCTAAAAATTGTTAACTAGATTTATAAAAATGTAAACAATTTTGTGTCCCCCAACTGTACAATGCACACTTACCAACGTTCGACAGAGTACTTGCTCTTTTCTCACAGTTTTGTGCAATCAGAGGGTGGCCACTCACAACGCGCAAATAAATAACAGGCAACAGAAATTCTCAGAAGCAATAATAAAATTTCTGATCGCCAGTGCAGCGCTCTTGCTATATACCACTATTGGCAATTAAGTGCATAGCGGGGCGAGCCGGACGTTCCCAGGACGATTCCTGCTGAGTCCCGGAAACTCCCTCAGAACTTCGGCACGGGGTCAAGTACAGCTCATATTAGGACCGCATGCAGGATTTTTGTAGTTATTAGGACTACTCGAAGCATCCTAGAGCACGCCATCCGATTATTCCAACAACTATTCTAGAGCACTACAGAGAATTGCCTCGCACGTACGTCCGACACCATGGCTTTTTGCCCTCTGTTAGATGGCTTTTTGCCCTCTGTTAGTCGTTGAAAGGACAAAAATATCCTTGGAAGAGCAACTGAAGGGTATTTACCAAGTTCTAAACAGGTCACTTTTACAGGGGCGCGAGATTTTAATGGTTACATTAAAAATATTGTTGTAGTGGATTATAGATACGTAGCTCAAGAATCGATCGAGTGATGCAGCGATACATGGTTATAACAGAAGTTCTCAAAAATACAAATTTTGTCTAACTTTTCTATCGTTTGAATAACATAAGTCTATAGACCAAGTATTTTTTTTAAATCGATAAAGGGTTTTACACGAAACTTCTTTCGAAAGTGGTAATGTTTGCAACTAAACATTTTGTAAATATTACAAGAAAACATTTATAAGTGGCTTTACAAAGAACTTCCCTTGAAAGTGAAATTTTTTTAAACAGAAATTGTTGAAAATATAAAAGATATTCACAATGTATATTGTGTGTTGGGTCCAAACTTTGCCCTTTCTCTTCAGAGTGAAGATCTCACCTATGTGCAAAATATTACTTTTATTTAACTAATAGTTATAAAGTTAAAGTAAAAATAACGTTGTATACCTATATTGTAATAGTCCCGTCTAATAAAATATATAATAGTTTTTAAATAAAATAATTAATGGCAAGGGTTATTATACTTTATAAAATGGTATTAGATTCAATTACGAACCTGCCTGTCAAGCTCAGGGCAAATTAAAAGAGTTTAATAGTAATTACAGGAAATAAACGGTTTGTTGCCCTTTTCTTATTTTACCTATCCGCAATAAATTCGGGCTTCGCTCCGTAGAACATGAGACAAACTAGGTTCAGGGTGTAAGTTCATAAAATTAAGAAACACTTTGTATGACAAATAACTCGTTGTATGACAAATAACTCGTTGTATGACATATACTCTCAAATATTTCGGGCAAATGCACAATTTCCATCTGACGTCTAGGTAACCTCTAAATTTGACTCAGTAAACACGATGATCTGCCAGAGCAAAGACAGGGTTTAATTGAATTTTAAAACACCAAAATGGCAAGGAAGCATGAGGTAAATATTAATACTGTGACGTAGCAACTGCTAAGTTTGTTTTGTTTCTAGTGTGATGTAGAAACCCACGCACTATCATTTTTTGGTCTTCTTCCGGCCAAAACTGTAAAATTCCGCGTCATCCTCCACTTTCAAAGGACGCTACCTAAAATTCTCGAAGCTGGACAGATCTGGATAACTGGGACCTCTCGAAATCTGGGGTTGCAGCAAAGGCTTCCTGTGGAATCCTACCATATTCGGAAACCTGTCGGATGCTGGATGCACTCCCCAATGACACCACTTAAATTATGCACGTGGGAATAGCTTGTTGGTTGGAATTCCTACGCGTACGGGCTCCCGAAGACCCCTTCTACACGTAGCAGGCACATTTCTTGCTGGGAGATGCTGCTTACATCATACAGGAAATCGGTATAGCTAAAGACTTTATGGACTACCGTTTTGATGTCATGTTTTTGCCTAACTACTAAAATTGTCTTTTTCTTAGAATAAATGTCACTACACATCCTCTGCTTTTAAATCACTTTTGTTTATAACGCGCTGATACACTTGGAGTTTCTTTAGCACCTCACTAATTGCCTTTCAATACGTTGCCTCCCCTTTTCATTGCTCTTTGCAATAATTATTTTGCTAGCACTGTTTCGTTTACCTTATAGCTAATTTTTCGTTTGCTAGCTTACACTTTTACTACATAACGCCCATATTCTTTTTGTACTTAACAAATAATTTTGTATCATTTTATTCACATTATGTCTGACAATAATAGGCTCAAATCAGTCAGTTACAAATTAAATTGCATTAACCCTACCGAGAATTTATCATATCTGAAACTCTGAACGTAACCCTTCTAAAACCTTTATTTCATGTTAACTTTTATTCCTCAAATTATTACTTACTGCTGCTCACATCAAGTGCACTTATTAATGTAAAATACTGATTATCTGTCAATGAATATAATATTTAATTCCGTGCTCATGTTGACCTTATTCATTTAGTTAAGTAGGCAATCAGAATTTCTATGCGCAGTTAATCATTACAATATTTGACCGGAACTATGTATGGTAGACGTATAATTCGTATTTAAAATATGGCTTTCCTCCAAAACTAGATTTTGAGCTATACCACCATCAGTCGGACAGACAGACGGAATTGGAAAAACCCGTTTTTCGTCATCTAAGGACTGTGTTTTGCAAAAAGGTAAAAGGGCAAAAGGTTTAATTTTCACTGCATGACCTGCGTTACGTGTTTCAGTAGGAGACACTAAGACGAAAAATAACACTATAATTTTAACTGCTCTATTGTATTAAACAGTAACTATTAACAATATATACATACACTACTATCGTAGAAGGTTTAGTTTCTCCAAACACATGTTTAAAGAATGAAAGAAACGTGACGGTACGAAGTGCACCCGCTGCAAGTTGCATAGGAACTGACCGACTACAACCGCATTTGGTGGTGAAATTTATAAAGGGTGAACACCCTAAGCGTCTTCCAGCAGACTCGGCGTCAAATTTAAAAATTAATGAAATCCTTAACAGATTGTAAAACGTGAGTATATGAAAAAATCTAAGATTTGCGATTACAATACTACCTACTTTCGTCTAATAGACGAAAGAAGTAAAAATTAAAAGAAAAATAATTGTATCATGTAGATATTTTGGAAACAAAACGATCCGATATTAGTTATCTGATAACGATTTAAAAATTAACATTAAGGGCCGTAAAAATATGCAATAGAATATACAACAGTTAGTAAAAGAACATATACAGTGTGTCCCATCAATTATCAGATATAGCCAAGTAAGTAAAGTAAAGTAAAGTTCGGGCACTTCATTCCATGTAGGAAAATGGCCTGAAACAAAGCGATTCAGGGTCGCCGAAATATCTCTTTTCGTAACTCAGTCATCTGGCACACCGTTAACGGCGTACTGGGTGATTTGGTTAGCATTACGCCTTTGACGACTACCTTACTTTGCCTACTTCCACAACTATGGTGTCGTGTTTTAAAGCGACTGGATGGACCGCCCGCCAGTTGCCAGATGTGGGGATTGAACCCCGTACCGTGGCACCGCAGCCTAGCGCCCTAACCGCTCGGCCACGCTGGCATGACATAGCCAAGTAAACACTGGACAATTATGGGTAGGTGATTAGTCGAAAACAAGACACCTCAAATTAATTTCAAATTGATTTTATTTCGAACCAATCTCGTATTTCGATGTGTACTACACAGCAATGTAATTCTCATATGTGCGATACTGAGTGCAAAATTTACCAGCACAAATTTTAGTCGAACGCCGAATATCCACAGGTACAAGACAGTTTACTCACAAGTTGTGTACTGTTACTTGAATATTCAACATGTAATGATGACTATTCCCCTCAGATAATATAAACCAACCCCATGAATCAATTTTCAAATTTCAACCAATAAGTTTCGAATACAGTGAATATTTTGCACTAGTACTATACCCGGGTATTTGCACAAGTGCAATATCGAGTATTTGCGGGAAGAAGAGCAAACCAGCTAGGTACACAAGAAATTTTAGAAAGAAAACTGAAAACTCTTTAAAAATGGATAGTGTGGTATACAAAGTATGACATTTCTTCGAGGTATAGTCTTGCAATATTCAACGCGTGCATTCTGTATAATTCGGGTATAAATACTCGAATATACAGAATGCACTCGGGATATAACTACTGAGTATGTCAAATTGAAAACATCGAGGAGAGTTAAAAATTGGCCATATTACTAAAATCCACAGAGTTTTTCTACCAAAGCCTTGGTATTGTTTTGATCTGGCCATTTGTATCTTGGCCTTGCTTTGATTTTGATAGTTCGTTAGGATGATCTAAGTTTGTGATGTTATTTCTACCGCGGAGAATTTAGGCGGACACGCTTATGATCTTGCCCCGTGAGTTGAAGTATTTGCGCTAAACACCAAGCACCAGCCTTCAAATGGTACTCTTCGCTTTTTAGTCCCGTACTCAACCCGCAGCAGAAAGGCTGCTAGGGAACCCAGCGGCTATTAATCGTTGTCGTATTAGAGGGTGAACACCAAAGGCTGTCCCAAGTCAAGTTGAAAAAGGGCGAGGGAGAGGAGTAAATACCTTTTTATAAAACTAGGGTTCAACTGGCCCGGTTGATAGCACTCTGTAAGGGCCCCTACCGGTGTAACGGTACTGCTGCCTTGCAGTTTAGCATTGGTTTGTGAAAGGCTAGAGGAAAAAAACCTCAACCACAAATTACCTGGTCCTCCAAGTTGGGGGTTGATGATTGGACCTGACCTTCAGTTATCATAAAAATTTTGTGTAAACGGCAAAACTTCTAAACGCAATGCCTCGGAAAATGGATAGTCATAACAGTAGACGAACAAAGCAAAGAAAACGGACGTTGA